>JASAND010006616.1:0-15036 GCA_030248195.1 Trissonchulus latispiculum
TCTTCTCGCTGTCTGCCTCTGTGTAGCAAGGAATTTCGGACCCCTGGATTTCACCTCTTTTGTTACACAGGCTTAGAACTAAAAAGCTGTTTTTATCGGTAGCACAAAAATTGTTAAATTGATCTCATGGTCATTAACAGCATATACTGCACTCCAGCGAACCAAACATAAATTTCCATTTACTTACTGACTACACGTGTAAAGATTTGACCCCAGAGACTGGATTGGGCAACCAAACTACTTTAATACGGGGGTGCTGTGCGCGAATGGCTGGATACGCGACCTAGACTGGAGAGAGTACCAGGCCGGCCAAAAGCAAGCCTCGCCAACAAGATTTTGACCTAACGTGCCTCGAACACAGAATAGACTGGTTACCTACCGAACTAACTAAAAACTTTTAGAATTTAAACCAAAGGCGAAGCAGCCATATTATAAATTTACTAGAAAGGAGGAATTTTAAATTCTGTCGATAAAATTTTATACCAGATTTACAGTGAATATAGCAATAGAATAGAATAGATATAGAGAATATAGTAATATATAGCTAAAATAAACCATATGAACCCACAGCAATTAAGGCTTAGGGAGTTCCTGTCCGTCTATCACCAGGCAGGAGGCTTTCTGCTATTCTACCCCTAAATTCGAAAGCACTCAGGGGCTCCCAGGCATAAGATAAACTGAGAAAATGAAAATACTTGGAGAAGATCCAAGTACATACCCCTAACATTGAGAAGTGTCCCCTTTTAAAGCCCCAATGTTGGAATATACAAATTAGTTTATGCAAATTAGGTAACAGTTTCTAGACGAAAACGTAGACAAGGAACTGTTGGAAAACACGTGAGTGTTTGACAGAAATTAGAAATTTATGCAAATTAGGTAACATGAATTTTGTCAGTAGGGCATCCCCGCCCTAATGTACATACGGATACTATCAAGCAGTACAAATTGTCTTTATTATTTCAGATAGATTCTCACATCGGTCTGGAAGATTTACGCCAAATTCTGAGTCGTCATTACATCTCCAGCGATACTACAATAATGATTTACTGTGCACTGTCGCCAAGAGCTGCCGGCTTGGCGCGTAAGATGTCGGTCGTCGTCAATGATCCAGAGTACACCGGAAAACCAGAGATCGTTGTCATTGCTGGATCAATATTCAAATGGGCCAACGAAGGCAGGCCACTGGTTGATTCCAACAACAATCCAACTTATTTGGTTCATCCAGTTAGCGCTGGTACCAGTCAGTACTTGGAGCCCTACAATCGAAAATACGACTTTATGTAATTTTAGCTGGCTATCGCACAATCATCGAACAGTGCTCCCACTAGACTAAATAACATTACATTATAAATGTTGCCGCTAGGCAATGAATCAAGAGTTCCAACGAATTTCAGAGGTTTCAAGGAAAACTTTTACCTGAAGAAAGACTGCAAACTTTCCAGATTTTTTGAAATTTTTGGGAACTCTATAATTGTGTTATTAAATTATTGCAAAAACTGTAAATAATTTAAGGAAAGGTAGATATGTTTCCTGTGTTACAATGCCGAAAGTACAGTAACCATATATTTATATGTATATATGTCGGGCGTAAAACTAGGTTTACTAAGACAAGGATTACACAAAGAAATTGCGCAAAACTAGGTTTACGCAAAGATTTTTGCGTAAAACTAGGTTTACGCAAAGATTTTTGCGTAAAACTAGGTTTACGCAAAGCCGTAATTTGCGAAATTTGCGTAATATTGTTTAAAAACAAATCTTTCATAAGAAATTACTAAAAAGTAGCTGTAAAAACATGCCAATTAATTATAAAAATCTATGAAATCATTTTTGCTTTCTAAAATCTAACTTTTTCTAATTTGTCCTTAATATTTTTAAGCAACGAAACTTATGAAATGGGGTTTTCCTATGAATTTTCAAAGAAGATACAGCAATCTTTCAAACTAGCAAGAGGACTGAATTATCTCCCCCACTATGATCAAATTATCTTTTAAACAGTAGTAAGTATAAGAACCAGTTTCAAATTGTTTGTATTTTGTAGTTTGTATTTTTCAAATTGTTTATATACACGTATATATAGCAAAAATGTCCTCCTATATATATATATATATATATATATAGCAGGTTTACTCAAAATGGCTTGAGTCATAAACCTTCTAAGGATACTAAAGAATACTCACGGCCTACCACTGACGAACCCTCCTGAAAACATTGGAATAACTTAAATACGACAGTGCACAGCAAATTCTCAAGTTTTACACTAAGAAACACTAAAAAAATAAAAAAGACTAATAGAAATATTAACCACCGGCTTACTGTCCGGTACTAAACCGGAAATTATAGAGATCTATTGCAGGCTAGCCTAAAGGGCGCAACACTCTATGATCCTAGATGCCTTCATCCCTATAATAAGGATGCAACGGCATCACGAGTTTACTGGAGTAACTTACGACTTTAATCAGGCAATGATTACCAATGAAGCAAACTGAATAATAGAACTATTTGCATACGCCCGCACCACCATACCACCATACACCACAACTGACTATTTAAGGTGGTGATTCCTTTTGGATACATCAACTTTGAACCACTATTATTCATTCATTATTTGGAGTTAAGAAGTCATCTTTATATCAAAATGTAGCTTAACATTTTCTCTTTTTAACGAGTACAATCAATCTAAGTTTGGCTTTCCAAAATGTTTTTCCTGTATTTTAGAAGAAGTATAATTTTTCTGATTTTTTGCAGGCTGAAGTAAATTTTTTCGCAGGACATCGGTTAGCGCATTCGATACCTCTATCAAATAGCTGGGGACCCTTTTTTAGTTATTGTGATATCGCTCTTCGTTATGGAGAAATAAACTAAAATGTCTGCGCAACCTGGATTTTGCCTACTTTTCACTACTTTGGCAAGCCACTACTTCAGTTAGAAAGCAGCTATCGGGGCAACTAAAAAAGGGTCCCGGGGTATTTTTGTGTAGAACACATCTGCTAAGTGGCAACTCTCTAGCTTGCATACTAAATTCTGCACAATCGCTGGAAAAAATTTGGTCGTGTTTTTGCAAAAACTACATTTTTTGTGATAGCAGCCTAAGGGATAGCAATTGTACAATGGTCATGCCTCCGATAATTGGCCTCTGTGAGACCTTTAAATCGACACCCTTAGTTAAATTTTACGGCTTTCATAGCTCAAGAAGTAGTGGATTATTTGATTTCTGCAGAAAGGACAAGTTTTTGACGCCAAAATAAGAAAATTGGCTATATCTCACGATAGGGAAAAGCTCGAAAGTTGCTTCCAAAAGCAAAATTGTAGAGTTTAACGAGTTCTTTCGAATGGATATAGTCATAGCCATGCAGCTGCTGCCAAACTTTCAGAAATTTGCAAAAACCGACCTGAACGCAAATGTTGAATTTTTGAAGCGCGATTGCGCAGAGGGTGTTAGAACGCTAAAACAACTTATTTTGGAAAGTTTCGTTGAATTTCATCCTGGTTTACGCCGTCAATCAACAATATGTGCCCAAAAGGAATCACCACCTTAACAGATTTAGCTAATTACTGATGGGGCCAAGCCGAGAATCATACACATCATAGCTGAAGAAATTAACTAATAGAGTTGTGAATACACTTCGCATAGCGAGTATTTAGCAGTACTGTCATGTACACACGTTCAAGTATACACTGGAATAAGTTCATAATTGAATAAAATGATGATAGTAAGAGAAATGACACCGAAAAGGTAATCAGAAAATTCCGCCTGTAATTTTCGCAGAATACCCTCAATGCCAGCTGTCGAAGAGCTAGCCTAGACAGCGCATGTTTGTAAAACCAAATATAAGCAGGAATTTATTATGCTGGATTCCATATCAGTCCAAGAAGAGCCACAGAATCTCAAAGTTCCGTTGAAAAGCTTTATGACGGCTAAGTTATGCATTGGACGGCAATATTGCATGCAAACTGAATGCTTGAAAACTAGATTTCTTCTTTCAGTTTATGATGTAACGGTGTATACAGATCAAAGGACCCCGAGAGACTTGCTTATTACATGCAGCAGTCTGGGATAATCTTTCATTTCCCAAATTTCCCAACAATGTCTGATCCTGAGGCAATAATGTAGTATGTTCGCTATTTCTTACTTCCACTACCGCAAACAACTTCGATGACTAGGCTAATGACACAAAATACAATACTAGTTATGTAAAAAACAACGTATTGCAAGCAAACTCTTACTATTTTCTCAAAATATGATACTTTCAAAACTTGATATTGCTGAGTACTTCCATAACGTCGAGGGTACAGTTCTTGGTACATGCGGTCAAACTCGGTTTTGAGTATACCGCTCACAATCAAGTCATGGGAAACCTGGTTAGCCAATTTATTCCAACGTTTAGCAAACAGTAACACCCTTTGAAAACTAGCCGTATCACGTATTGTAATAGCGTTGAAGTATGGTAGATAGTCAGAACAGACAGTTCTCATGGTAACTTCCATTGATATCAAGTACGCTGTTTCGGGAGCATAACGGTGATAGAGCTGATGGCAAGCTAGTTCGCGGGATGGCAGAAATCTAATGCTTGTAAAATATTTAGGAATAGGTGCACCGTATATAAAAACGTGACTCGAACTATTGCCATTGTTACCATAATCGGAATCAGACAAGATTACGGCATCCTTTCTTTCCACCATACTGAGAAACTGATGAAATGTTTCAAACTGTGGCGGAGTTTCAAGAAAAAGGTGAACCAGGTTTGTGGTGAAATATGCTGTATTCTGGAGCGAAATAACAGCAAAGACTACCGTCAGAATGTTATGGCCCAAATCGTGAAGATACCATTTTTTAACATTACAATACGCCTGACTAGTCCATACAATTGTGTGAACTATGATAGCTGATGCTACAGGTATCAGCTTGAATAATGACAACAGCGACCAACCCTGCAAGATTCCAATGTTCAAACTTTGACCAGAAGCTTGCTTCAAGCTGTAGCATTTGAACGTCTGTTCGCTAGAATAAGGCATGGTGTGGGCATACAATTGCTGCTCGTATCCTCTGTAGGTATACCCTGTTGTGTCAACAGTACGAGGAAATTCTTGATGTAGTTCAGTGAAGTTGGAAAATATGACGATATCAGGGCTAAGTTTAAAATGATCACACAATAACCGTATAAGAAAACTGGCTAGAGATTTGCATTTAACATTTTGGTTGGGCTTCGGATAAATGCAAGAATCTACATGTTTGGAAAGAATTCCAAACGATATATTGGCACTATACTTGTATGGCATTTAGCTTTATTCTACGAGAGCTTTATTCTACGAGTATCTGTTTAACACAACGAAAAATCACATAGATGCTAGACGTATTCTGTTCCATAGAGTATCAAACACATTGCTTGGCAGCTTTTAAAAGTGATTTTTCTGGCTCATATTTCTAATGGCCAACAGGAAGCATGGTGATGAACAGGTCCCGATTGATTATTTAAACCAAATAAAACGGTTTGCATAAATAGTGCCAATTATTTGAGCCAAATTCTGCTGATAACTTAATTATTGTACGTAAACATGCGATGATTACTGTGGCTAATATGGTCAGCAGCATATTTTCAAAAAATTGTTTTTGCTGTAATCAGGAATTGTTTATTATAGATTTAAAAAAATAAATATTCGAAAAAACTGGTGCATGGATTTTTATTATTTTGCGGTAATTGAATTATGACATCACTAAATGCTTGCTTGTTTTGGTGGTTTGGGGACGTTATTCTTCTGTTGGTTGTTCTTGTTGGAAATGTTAGGTTCGGTTAGCCTGAGGTTAGCGCTGGGTTCGTCCCGTATTGTAGTGTTTTGACTTTAAGAGACAGGTTTGGCCTTGGCTGTATGGACGGGGACTGTACACCAGCGTATACCAGTGCATTAAGTTTCATTAAATACATATGTATATGATTTTTTTCAGTGTAAATGTTTCGAACTTGTAATCAATTTCAAAACAAAAATCAATCGTGTGAAATATATAAAAGTAAAAGTATAGTAGTATATATATATATATATATATATATATATATATATATATATATATATATATATATATATATATATATATATATATATATATATATATTATGTTCCAACAAACCTAAAACATCGTGAAAGATACGAAAAAGAACATAAAACAGAAAACAAATAAACAATCTATGTTAGTACGTGCTTACAGCCTCTACCAGACTTGATTCTCATACCCGCGGCTCATCAGTGGAGGAGTATGGAATTAAGCTTTTAGGTCTTTTATTTCCCATATAAAAATTCGCCGCCGGTCGCCTCAAGTAGTGATAGTTAACAAATACATACAGAAATAACTTTGTTACACCTATATCCGTAGATGATATTTTGAGGTAAATGCTAAGTTTAAAAAACTTTACGACTACTTTCCAAGTAGCCAAAGGTCTATGTTCATATCCTTATTGAAATTTGGAAGCTTGACAGCCTTTAGAAAATATAATTTTAAAATTCTATTTATATAGTTTTTATACATTAACTTTTCCTTTAACATATTAATGTTAAAAATAAAGTTGACTTTATTGGAACAAATTAGAGAGATTCTGGTAATTTCATTGAAAAATACATTATAACAACTTTTAGTAGATATGTTTTACTTTGTATGCTTAGAGAGCTTTAAAAGAAAAATTCTTTCTTTTATCATAAATCGTAGTAACAAAACTTTATTTCTAATTTTGATATTGATATCCAATACGTCTGCTTCATTAGATGTAACGTTAATCAATTTATGCACAAGATAAATAGGATAAATATGCATCCAATTATTTAGAAAATAACTATCATCGTTAATTACTGTTATCTAAATACATACATTAAATTGTTTAGAAAAATAAAATCACGATTTGAAATTAAACTTTTGACATATTTGAACTCATACCAGAAAAGTACTAAATTTGCTAACGCTGGTCCACTACTTGTACCCATAGGTATTCCAATTATTTGTCGGAATACCTTCCCTCCTACAGAGAAAAAAACAATAGTGCATGTATCCTATTGCGGTAAGCATTGGACGCTAGCTGGATTTGATGAAGCCAATTTAATTCGTTATCCTAACTCCTAACGCATACCAACGGGCACTGGCGCTCTTAGCTTTGTCCTGTCGAATCGACGATCTTTGGCGCATTCGACGGAGTGCTCTTCTTGCCATTTTAGTTCACTAATCTTGGTTTTATAGCTATGAAAAGTTCCCTTTTATCTGCAAAATATCGCTATATTATGAGGCACCACTATTCAACTATTACTATTACTTTTGTGACAATTTAATGCGGAGACAGGAGCTTCAAATGAGGGACAATCATCTGAATATGTTTAGCCACACCGCAAGCTTTTTAAAAATCTGGTATTAATTTTGCCGTCCTTAAATTATTTCTTACTACACTTTCGTCCAAGTTTAGCTATCGTTGTTAATTGTTATGTATGTGTAAATATTTAGCTTCTAAAGCTTTTCTGCAGTGTAGCTATTATCTTCAGCAATATGGAAGGAAGTATTCATGGAAGAATCGGCCATTTTACCAGATGACACAACTATTGTTTAGTAGATACGCCCAATCTGGGACACCATTTGTCCACTCATAAAGTATGTTTAGTTTTACAAACTGTAACTTTTGAATGACCAAAGTCTATATTTACGTGAAACTTTACAGAAACCTCAAGCACCTCTCCTTCAACATTTTAAAATGTGTCGGTACTAAGAAAAACCTACTGTGAGCTAGTTATTTTTCGCCAAAATACGGTTTTTCGTAGTCCAAGTGTTGTTCTCTGAAGTGCGTTATTTCAAAGTTCCTATAATTAACATTAGAAAACCAAACTTGGAGGTGATATGTTTTTGTACTGTTTGATGCTTGCTATTTTCCGTGTTGAAAATTCCCCAGTTCCTAGGTGAGCTAGTCGAACCTAGCTATATTATTCTTTTGAAAATTCATTGATCCTTTCTTCTAATGCTTTTCTTTTAGTGCGTATCGCACTAGCCAGTCAGTTAATTTGCATAACACATCCCCTTTTACATTATAGTGCGTCTAGCAAAATAAATTTTGTACACAAAGATTATTTAAAAATTAGCCAGTCGCAGTTGACTGGCTAATTCTAGTGTTAAAATTAATGGGACTATCAAAGTTGACTGGCTTAGACTGGCTAACTCTAATGTTAAAGATATAGCCAGCAAACCAGTCAACAGTCCCTAGTCCCTATTTATATATATATATGCATATATATGTGTATATATACACATAAATAAATAAATAAATATATATATATATGTGTGTGTGTGTGTGTGTGTGCGCCCCCCCCCCACCTTTCACATTTATGATTGCACCTGTGCAGAGACAACATTCAGTTAAATTGTAATACATCCCCTTTCACATTATAGTATGTCTAGTAATATAAAATTTGTACACAACCATTATTTAAAAATTAGCCAGTCGCAGTTGACTGGCTAATTCTAGTGTTAAAATAATGGGACTATCAAAATTGACTGGCTAAGACTGGCTAACTCCAATGTTAAAGATATAGCCAGCAAACCAGTCAACAGTCCCTAGTCCCTATATATATGTATATATATAAATATATATATATATATATATGTGTGTGTGTGTATATGTAGGTCCTATATGTATATTTACATGTATATATGTATGTATGTATGTATGTGTATATATATATATGTACATATATATATATATATATATATATGTATATATAGACTAAAACACGTGTAAAAGCTAGCTACCCGTTTTAGAATGTACATCTATGCTGACCACGTCTTGCGTACGCACTAAAAGGCGACCCTTCTAATCTCTCCTTCTCAACGTTGCGGTAGAAGGGCTTTATTGTTTGATTGTTTGTATTTTTAATAGGGTAATTTTGATCATTCTTCAAGTAAAGTGTAAATGCATTGCGTGTTTAATTGTTTCGTATTTGCCTATAGTAAAATGAAGTTCAATTTGTTCGTGGCTCTACGAATTTTCGTCATCGTGAAACACATCTAACTACATGGCTGTTCTCGAATCGTAGAACTCGCAATGAAATTGACTGTCGGAATCAGCAGTCGCAAGAAAGGATCTGCCATGAACTGTGACTCCTATAGGTGAATCGATCTTCAGTCGGACCATGCTCTAGTCAAATGTGTGGTCAGAGTTTTGTTAAATTGTCAGCTGAACCGTCTATAAGGTATCTCAGCTTTATCAACCAATGTTCAACCAACTGGTTATCAGAAAACCAGTTCTCTGATAAGTTGTCCACTGTAATCGGTGCCCCTTCTAGACGATGTAGACGATTTTAGGCGACTACAAGAGCCTCCATAAAGCTGGTTTCCAATCAGGAATCGAGAAATCATGCTCCGACCTGATGGTCTGGAACTCAGTGACGGCGCGGCGACGCTTTCCATTTGGGAGATATTTAGTATATTTGAGAGATAGAAAAATTTGGTTTTGAATTCCTCTAACCTTACAAACTACTTAAAAATTTACATCTGAATGTTTCAGGTTACCAGATTCTGATGTTTTTGCCGTATTTTTCTATCTGGCAGATGGCTGTCTGCATTAATAATATTAATTAATGCTATTAATAAAGACTTGCTCTTCTGGACAGCAATGGAATACTGAGCACCAGAATAATACTAATAATTGAAACATGGACCTTAAAACATTATGTAAACTTAATTTATTAGTATGGAACTGTAGGTAACTCTGGAAGCCAGTCTGGTTCTAATGTATATTTAATAAATTTATTAGTTAGTGAAATTGTCTTTGTAAGGAGACAAAGATGCATGCAATGACATGGCAATGTAAAGTAATGACAATAATAATGTAAAGTAAAGCAAGTAAAGCAATGACTAAATCGCCAAAAACACAAGTTTGAACCACAGAGTCCATTAGCTAAACCATGATCAGCTTTGATTTTTGATCAAATCCACCTTCTGGACGGCCCCCAAGTAGAAATCTGGTAAGGGAGTTCCTGAACCAATCGTCTTTGGGAAGTCTAGGAAGCTGTCTTCAGAGAACTTACGCAAAGGGGAAACTTTATTCTAGTTTTGTCGAATCTTTCATTAGTACAATACTAATTCTACTGTACTGTGAACACATTGAATTGGAATACCAGCTACAGCAAAGAAGGTCTGATCTTGTTGTGGTCACGGGGAAATCCAAAAACAAATCCTGACTTCTGTTTTTTAGTCCAAGCAATTTCCATGATTAAGCAGAATCCGCAACCCAGAATTCCAGCCAAGTACACGATAATATATTGCAAAACTATGCTCAGAGATTTCTCAAAGAATGATATTTCAGATCTTCCACTCTGGATGTTTTTATTGTCCTGTGGAAACAGTCTTCGATTTTCTCTATCAAAAATGGTTTTAAGTACTCCGCTCACTACCAGTTCATGCGAAATACGATCAGCCAGTTCAGTCCATCGCTTCGCAAACAATAGCACCCTCTCATAGCTTACAGTGTCATGGATTGTGATGGCATGAAAGTATGGGGAGTAATGGGCACAGACAGTTCTCATGTTAAGTTCCGTCGATATCATGTACGCAGTTTTAGGAATATAATGGTGATAAAGATAATGGCACGCCTTCTCGACTGAGGGCAAAAGTCGAATTTCGTGGGAAGATTTAGGAATGTAGGCATTGTAGATGTTGATGTGTGTCGAATTTTCAATTCCGTAGAATCCATATTCATTGTCTGACAGGATAACCGAATTTCTACTTTCCACCATTCTCAGGAACTCTTCAAATGTTTCATATTCTGGCGCAGTTTCTTGCAGGAGTTGTACAATATTTGATGTGAAATAGGCAGTGTTTTGAAACGAAATTGCTGCAAATATTACCCTTAATATGTTGTAGCTCAGATCATGAATATACTGTCTTTTGACGTTACAAAAAGCTTGACCAGTCCATACAATTGTATGAAGTGTGACAGCTGACACTACAGGAATCAGTTTAAATAGGGACAACAAGGACCAACCTTGTAAAATCCCAATATACATGCTTTGGCCTGCTGAACGTTTTAAAGCATAACATTTATAGTTTAGTTCGCTAGAATAAGGCATAGTTTGTGAATGCAATTTCGTCTCAGAAGCATGATAACTGTAACCAGTTGTGTCCACGCTACCCGGAAATTCTTTATTAAGTTCACTAAAGTTGGAAAATATGGCAATAGTCGGATTAAGAGTAAACTGATAGCACAGCATCCGAATAAGATAAGTTATAACTGATTTGCATTGAACATTTTGATTGAGTTTCGGATAAATACAAGAATCTACATGGCTTGAAAGAACTCCAAACGTTATGTTGGTGCTATTGTTAGATATGGACATTAGCTTCAAGAACCACTTCCTCGGTTAAATAAAAACTGTGAAGTTGAATAAGCCTAATTAGCTGAGTACTGTTAGCAAGTATTTACATATAGGCGTTTGTAAACAGTTAGTTCGTTCTCTGAATTGATTGTTCAATAATGCAGGAAAATATAATGCCTGGTTCAATAGAAAAATTTAGCCGAGATAGTACTTATCCTAACAAGATAAATACGTTCAATATCTAGAACGAGAGTCAAGTAAACTGGATAGATTCCTGCACTAATGCCCACAAGAAAAAGCTAAATATTTGAGATCGGTTGACAGGCTCAATCCTGTTTCGCTTGTCTCTTGACCCGACACAACAGTCAACAAGTTTACAAGTTTATAGCTTACCGCAAAAAGGGCGTAGACAAGTTGGCCTTTGTCACAAGGATTAAGGAACTGAATGCAAGGTTAACCGAAAATCTACTGCATTTGTAACAAACCGGGTGAAATGGAAATGAAAACAGGGGTCCTTATTCGCTGCTGCACAGAGGTAGACAGACAGCGAGAAGATAAATATCTACTTTTAGGTCTCAGGATATAGCTAGCCTAGTGTGGGTCTAAACGGTCCGCCCTAGGGGAGATAGTTGTCAAGGGAACAGTTACGATGTTTGACTGTCATCGACGGATCGCTACCAACCAGGGTCACTGCACAGACGAGGAGAACCTTAAAGTTGGAACAACCGTCACACTCGAAGATACAAGACCAGGGATCCGTATGTGGGCTTCCTTCGGGTTCACTATCAACAGTCCAAGCTTCGATTTCAGCACGAATCCACGGCTGAGAACAGTAGCTGTAGAAGGTTACCTCTGAATGCTCAGGCTCAACAAGAGAACTATCGTCGTGAACTAGAAAAACTATGCTGAAACTGTACTGATTGTGTCACTCCGGACACTGGTGAAATGGCGGGTTTAATTCATTTTCTGGTCCACTAATGTCACTAACATCGCTACGGTTTCCCTCCTCTTCACCGTAGATAAACAGAATGGGCTGCAGATTGACCTGTGTACTCAAATCTTCGACTCAGCGGTATCCTATCCATTAACCTAACACCGACTACAACGATTTAAGGTGGTAGTACCAGTACCGGGATTTTCTACGTAATTTTTCCATGGATGAAGCAATCTTGACAAAACATTGGGTAAAGCAAAACTGGTAAAGCAAAACTATCTTTGCGCAAAATCTTGGTGTCAGAGAGTGCATAATTGGCTAGGTACCATCGTGGCTTTGCGCATGCGCAAACAGTCAAAATTTTATTTAAGCTTCGTATATTAAATTTTACTGAACTACGTGAAAGAGCGCAAAAAGCGCTTTAAAATGATGTGCATATCTCTTCAGTACGTGGTTTCTATCAAAAGTTACAAGCGGTTGAAGCTGAATAGCTGATATATAGCTGATATACCTAGATTACGTTGGCCGTTTGCGCACTCAATGTAAAGCAAGAACAATTCATCCTAAAATTCAATCTATTGGGTTTTAACGGTCGTCGTTGTGTTACTTATGTGCATTATTTAACAGAAAACACCTTGCAGCTGCTTTAAAGCATTGTAAATTCCCAAAACCAAAGCAAACAATGAAAGGTTGCGAATTCTTTGTTTTTGATTTTCTCGTCACTGCTTCAAACAAACTTGACCAAATTTTCCAAATATGTTTTATATCTGCATACGCTCAGGCCGTTTTCTTTGTTTTTGGAAAAACGCAGTAGTAGGCAAGAAATAGAAGTTACAATATTTCAAAATAAGCTAAAAAATCGAAAATGCACTTTTACGAAAAACTAAAAAACGGCCTGAGCGTATAAACTAATAAAGCTTACATGGAAAATTTCAAACAAATCCATAAAGGCATGAAGGAGATATTTAAATTCAAAACTTTTAATACATTTCCTCTTGTGTAGACAGGAAGCCAGCCCCCACATCGTTGCAGGCAAGCGCATTTGATGCAAAATATGATAAAGAACAAAAGTGCCAAATTTCAAGCCGATTGATTAAGTATTTAGTTCACAGTATCTGTTCAAAGACCACCCCGGTAGTGGTACTACCACCTTAAGTTCTGATCATAAAACTATTTACTACGCCAAATTACTACCGTCAAACACACACACACGTACACACACACACACACACACACGCACACACGCGCGCACACACGCACACACATACACACACCCACAGATCAATTACACTACAAATCTATCAGGTAGTGCGCGTCAGCGCACTACCTAGAATAGGGAAAAAAGGTGTATTGCACAGTGTTGGAACATAGTTTTCCCTGTTGCCGGCGGAGGTGTTGAGCTAGAGCCTTTATATTGTACCAGTAGAAAGCCCTTCACGAGGGGTCCATGCTCTGAAAATTTGAGCAAAATCGGCAGAGCCGTTTTTGAGATATGACAGATTCAATTTTTCAGTGCACGACTTTCTCTCTTTTTTTTGCCCCTCCCCCTAGAGGTCGGAGGTCTTAGATTTTTTATACCATATGGGGTTTTTTTGAGCAACTTTTTCTCCATTTCTGGGGAAATGAGTATGGAGTAGGTAGGACCTCCCCATAGGTCTGTGTACATAGCAACATTTCGATTTTTTCGGACATAGTTTTTTCCAGAAATGGTCAATCCTTGTGTTCAAGTAAACTTGAACTGAGGCAGGCCGAGGGGTCTGAGGTTCGGCGAGGAGCATGGCCCCATGGCCCTAATTGCCATGGGGTATATGAATTTTGGATCTGTCCCCTGTGGCTTTCTGGCCAGGGGTCAAAAGTTTGTGTGTAAAAGGGGGGTTCTTGGCCTACGGACTGTGGAGCTCTACACATACGAGCTGCTGGGCTGAGGTTTTGTATTCGAATAGGAACCCTTATATGGTGAATCTAAAAGACCCATTAGTTTCGTTCTAGGACCTATCCCTGGGGCTGGGGGGCACCCTGATGGTGGTGGGCCCAACCGTGTCGCAACTCCAACTTTAACCTCTTCTACAGAAAGATCCACAGTGAGCAGGTCTTTCATATTTGGCATTTGGGGTGGGCTTCGGGAGGACTTCAGCATAGGCTATAGTAGGTTTCGCCCGGACCCCTGTGGCGCCCTGGCCAGGGGTCCGGACCGGGAACCGGGCCCAAAATGGCCAAAAATCGATTTTTCCAAAAATGGCCAAATTTGTATCAAATGAAAGCTCTTGATGAGGCGAACAGAGTTTGTCATTGGAGGACCCCTCCAAAGTGGACCCAGTGGCCTGTGGCGCCCTGACCAGGGTCCGGACCAGTCCAAAATGGTCAAAAATCGATTTTTCCAAAAGTGGAAAATTTTGGTATCAAATGGAAGCCCGTGGTGAGGCGAACATTTTTTGTCATTGGAGGACCCCTCCAAAGGGGACCCCGCGGCCTGTGGCGCCCTGACCAGGGTCCGAACCGGTCCAAAATGTTCAAAAATCGATTTTTCCAACAGTGGAAAAGTTTGATATCAAATGAAAGCCCTTGGTGAGACGAACATTTTTTCTCATTGGAGGACCCCTCCAAAGAGGACTCAATGGCTACGGGGTCCCCGTGACCCTAGATCCTGACGTCCATACCTCATTGGCATATTTGGCGTGTGGGGCCTTAACTAAGTCTATACTCAAAATTACACATTTGTACTAAACCAATTGCACTTATTCGCCTCGCCTAATACCATTTCCTGCGTACTA
>JASAND010006617.1:0-30638 GCA_030248195.1 Trissonchulus latispiculum
TTCTGCTTAATCCAGTATATATTTGCTTAATACGCTTTGATTTTTGCCAAAAACCCTGCACTGCAGCAAGGTTATGAATCAGCCGCTGTTGTTGATAAGGCTGAGCTATTACGAACGACCCTCACCACTTCACTATAAGCCATCAAAAAGGCACAAGGGTAAACGTGGGCCAGGCCTTTCACATTTCAACATTTGATCAAGTGAGTATAAGCCAGTTCCAGAGAAAAACTTCTAAGAACGGAGGAAAAGAAAGCAAAGGTTGCTGCATCTCTATGTAGGGTTGTTAAAATTTACACGTATATATATAACAAGTTAAGTATATATATATAATATATATATAGTTAAACAAGTATATATTTATGTATATATACAAATGTGTTTAACAGTGTAAAAAAAGGTGTTCAAAAATTCCTCAGACACCCCAAGCAACACAAGGCTACATTTGAACTTTGTTTTCCGACACACCAGTCACAGAATATGTAAGTTGTGGTTCAAATCCCGGTAAGATTTGTTCCGAAGTGATAAATACAGCTTCTACGTTTTGGCGGCCGGGTTGTATATATTTGACATTTCATGTAATTTCATCTATGTATTTCCATGTTAAAAAGTATATACGTACGCAAAAAATCTGTGGGATTCTCAAGTGAGAGTGATAAAAGGTATATATATTATACAGTCTATCTATATCATTCTGGCAGATTTTCCGCAACACGAGCTTATAATATATACAAATAAAAACGAAAAGAGGAAAAAACGGAAATTGATAAGTAAATTCCCGAAAACCCTTAATTTTCAATCCATCCATCACTGTGTATAATTCAAAGTTTTCTATTTTTTGTCTGAGAAAACTACGTAATTATCATTTATAATCTGCATCCAAATCTCATTTATATTTAAATGTGAGGCTGGCTGAAAGAGAAATCCAAGTCCAAAAGATTCCATTTCTTTTTTCATACATTAATTAGGAGGAGGGCACGGGCACCCCTTCCTCGCATCCGAAAAAGGATGATAGCCTCTACTACTTTACAATTATATATACCCTGTATTATACATATATAAATACGTATTGGATCAGACAACGGAAATCCCCTGAGCAAAACTGATCAATTTTGACAGCATATTGCTAACGAGTGACACAACGTTAGAGCTTGCCGCAACATCGTTGGAAAGCTGAGACCATGCTCACTCGAACGCTATAACCTAAGCAACTGTAACTTGTTGCCATTAAGTTGTATTCCAAAAGATTAGCAAAAACTGGTCAATTTTAATTACACTTGCTGTTGAAGTTGACCAATTTAGCTCGGGTGGGATTTCTGTTATATGATCCCACGTATTCATATATACGTATATATTTATAAAATTCAATTTGCCATAATTTAGTTTAATTTAATTATATATTATATTCACATATAGCTTTTATTCCGTCAGAAAGTAGGGTAGAGTGTTATATCACAACCGGAATTCCCGAATCGCAGTGCTCTGTACTACCCGAACCGTCATTCTGTCTGCCTATTATATAATTGGCATTTTTCCTTCAACCTTTGGAGCTTTTCTAACATTTGATTTACATGCATGTACGTACGTCCTACATACGTATGAATAATCTTGCAATTTTGACCAGAAATGTTTTGAAAACTTTTGTTTACACAAAATTCTGCACTGCAGTGAGTGGAAACTTCCCGCGGTTTTTCCTGTCATCAAAATAAGAAACAAGAAAGAAGAACATGAAAAAAGAGGTTAGTTTAAACATACACTACACGCCCTTAGACGTACTTATACACACGTACTACGTATATAAAAGTTAATATTAACTGTAGAAACCAAAACAACATGAGAAAGTTTTGATTATATTATATATATAGTAAGGAACTGTCATTAGTCATCATCATCAACAAAACTTTTACAACACACTCAAATTAAATGTTGTTTAAGTGCAGAAAATTTGCAGTTTGAAACAGTAACTTTACAACCCTTTCTTGTAGTAGCGGCGCAGCTGTACTGTACACTAATGCTTTCTCACGACCTCTACAATATGACTCTAAAACTGTACATCTGACTGCAACTTTGTATTACAACGCCACAATAATCTTAGCTCTTTTGTAAGGAGTAGAGCATTTTCCCATGCTACTTTTACAGTATTATTGCTTTCGTTCTGTGACGTCAGAGTAGCCGTTACGGGGCCAGGTTGTTATCTAATAATTCATCTATATTACGTATATATAAATATGTATAAGTGTGTATATATATATATATTCTCGGCGGTTTAATTCAACTTAGATTCAATGTTCTTCCTTACAGCATTTATAGTTTCAACTGAAAAGGGCTAACTTTTTATGACGTAACCAACACAATGGTAAGTTAGGTCACATCCAACAAGTAGCGATTAGCCTCTGATAAGAAAATGATAACTGTGACGTAATTGGATTAGTTTTATTCTACAGTAGGGCAGGTCATGCAGTGTAGTTAACCCCCCTTTTTTTCTATCAACAGGAAAGAAGGAAGAAAGGAAGGAAGTTCAGTTTATCAAACTATGATTGTTCTTCTTCAAACTTTTCAACACATATATAACATAATGCCCGAAAAACTTATTGTTTCTCCACCATTATAACACTAACTTTTTTTATTTTGCTACTGCTACTGTCATTTCTTTCATATTTTGCACACATTTTTAGACTTAGTTTGTGAAGTTTAGTGGTGCCAAAGGATACACACACCGTCGTCAGGCAAACTTTTTACGGACACAAGTTTTCACGCGGTCCGACCTCGCCTGCAAGTCACGTGTCTGACAGGGGGGAAAGGGGGTTCCTCAGGTATTTTTAGTGAGGGGTGGGGTGGGCCCCTCACTTTTCAAGGCCCCCCCCGACCTTCCTCCCACCTTTCGGCATGCCCCCGCCCACTTTTTTGGCGGCCGTCCAAACGTGTCGAAAAATGACTGTTTTGGATGTTAAAATTGTAAAACTTTTTCTCAATTTTTAACTAATTTATGGACATATATAAACTCATTTTAAGCGTAAAAACAGCTTTTTGTGTTTTTCCCTTAGAAATGCTGATTTTTCGCTAAAAATCTGGATGTATTCAGAAATTATTCAATCTCAAGCAACACTTAGCCCTTCTGTACCACCAAAACCCTAAATGAAGATCTGTGCATATAAGAAAGTAGGACAATTCACTGCAGACAATTCGTCGCTATATTCCTGGCTTTTAATATTTATCCTCATATATCAAGGTTGTAGACGTAGGTGTAGGTTGTATGTAGTTATCTGCAAACTTTGCTAAATTCCATTTTTATTTTTCGTCATTTAATTTTGCTCGTTTCTACCATTCTTCATTACTTCTATATCTTATGGTCATTTTATTTTTTAATATAGTTTTATTTCACTTACATACATACATACATATACGATAGACACAGAACAGAGTTGAATCAGAGTCACTAAGAGTGAATTAAAAACTATCCTTCAATGATCCTTCCAACTAATGCTAAGTCTCCTTTTTTCAATCGTAATTATTTTTTCTGGCTTACGACCAACTTTCTGCACATATATGTAGATTTTTATCAGCGGACCTTTTTCATGCGCCAATATTGTGTTTGCTAATCAAAAGTTAAGTTGACAGTCAAGTTTTAAACTTTCAGTAGTCAAACTAACAAAACAAATCTCAGACGCTCAAAAATATGCATAAATTATATATATACATATATATAATATATATATATATTTATTTATTTATATAAATTCCCATAATTATCACTTACAATTGATGTTTGTTTATCCTAAACATGGAATTATGCAAATGTATTTGACAAATTGTATTTAATAAATTACATAACAAATTTCCACAATACCGACGGAGTGATGATGAGAAAGCTAGCCATAAATAAAAATAGAAGACATGACTAGTTCTCAGACAAAATAAGCGGCAGGCGGTCCAAGTAAGTGTATCTCTGTCTTTTTAAAATTTCCAGTTTTTTGGCATTCTGTAAGATGTTACTTACTAATTAAGTATTTATCGGTTTATACGTTCATACGGTTTAGCGGTAACATACGCATTCAAAAATTTTCCTGCTTCGCCGGAGATGTTCTCCCTCCTAAAAATGTCTACTTTTAACCGAAATCCAGGAATTTTTAAGGACTACTTGCGTTTCGCCATGCAAAATATATATACCAAAAATACTAATTTTAGGCTTTTCCAGCAAAAAACTCCCTAAAAACACCCTGCTTAACGGTTAAGATCCCCACACATATAGTATTTGACGGTGGGTGTATCTAGGATATTGAAAAGGGGGTCCAATCCGAAAAAGAGGGGGTATCCGGACCTAAATTCTTCCGAAAATAGCCAGATTTGCAAAAAATAGCTTACGAGTTCTTTTGGACTCCCCTTAAACGTTCTTTCAACTTTACAAGTTTCAACTTCACAACTTTACAGACCACAGGATTCACATACAGAGACCAACCCAGCCAAACCTAGTTTTAAACGTCGCTAAATGAAAACCAAAATATTGGTATATAAACCTAAACACATCAGTAGTAAACTGGTAAAAAAGAAATCTTCTTGCGTGCCGATAATCCAATAGCAGAATTTATTCTGTCTCAGGTTACATAATAAATGTTGCCGCTATAGTTTACTGTGACAAAAACAGTTGCAGATTTTCTTGGTTATTCGTTCAAAAAATCTCAAAAAGAACCATGCGTGTATAATCAGTGTTTTCTCACGAACGACTGATATCAATCTGCGATAAAATTTCTCAGCAACAGTGGCGCCAAAGGACAAATACGAAATCAGTGAAATCAGAGACCCGACAAAACCCATCATGATCAGAAAGAAATCACACAAGATGATACAACATTATATCAAGTAGCCCCCCCTTTCTGCTCTTTGAAATTGAATTGTATATACTTTTTAAATTAGACATTTTTCAGAAATTTTTTAGAATATATTTTTTCCAAAAATTCACAAAGACGTGGATCCGGAAGTTAATACACACGACAGCGTTATTTCATGGCAGAAAAAACCGGTCAAACCGCTCTGGCTACGCCGATGCAACTTTTCAAAGTCTAGTTTCAAATTAGCAACGGGCGGCGCAAAAAAGCAACGGCCAATTAAACGATTTTAATTTTAGTTCAAGTTTATATAAGTACGACTATATAAATTCGTGCATAGCTGAGTCTGCTAATAAATTTATCCGAATCCAAATTTTCAAAACCAGTTCGAGGTTGTAAACTAAGCAAGCTAAGCTTAAGCTATCTATCTATTCTAGTCTTTGTTGGTTACATAATTAAAATTTAGCTGCCCCTCTGAACAACAGACAGAAGCAAGGTAAGTTTAGTTGTGGCCTTTCCCATTTCAATCCATTCCAACGAACTTCGGATTTTGGGATCAGACTTCTTTTTTACTGCATCGTTAGGTTACTCTCAAAATCTAGTTTACAAAATCAGGAACAAAGGCTGGACTACTAGGATCAGTTAAGATCAACCTTTCCCAGCCGGAGAAAGGGCACAGAAACCGAACTAGCAATCTGGGGGGAGGCAGCCGGGACTCTAACTCCAAACCTTTAGCTGTTATCATGCTACTGGCTTATACCAAGAGTCGGGCACAATTCAGCCAAAAGTGACAGAAAAAATATTCGGCTAGTTCGATCAAGCTATTTCCACCTTCGGGAAAAATCAATGAGCAAAGTTTTACCAAATTTTATAACACTTATCCATGGAAGTTGCTTTAGACTGTACTTTACACTAAACTGTATATATTTATGATGTTGTTTATATACTTCAGCTTTACACTACAGGCTATTCTTTAGTAAAAAAAGTAAAAAGTATCAATCTTAATGAGATAAATGATGCTTAACTTAAAACTGTGGGCTAAACGATATATATATTTCTAGTGATTTACTCAGCACGAATATCTCTATATAATATGAAACTAAACAAACTGCCCGGTTATTTCACCCATATATTTTTCTTGTAATTACTGCTAAATGTATACTTTGCTAAATTTCCAGCCGTTTCAGGATAATACAGCCTTTAATTTTCCACACTCAACTAATTGATCATCGATCCAATTCTATTCATTGTTATCAATATTTTATTGACCAATCAATCACACAGATTTGACCGTATCCTGGAAGGAAAAGATTGGAGATAATCCTATCTACTAATTTCTAATCCTTCGGAATCTCTAATCCCTAACAACGACGTCTTCATCATAACTGCTTTGTTACAATCTTCCACGTCTCTACGTATATAACTTTAAACTTAATCTATTCTTTATATTACGGATGAATTCGGCCGCAACAATCTCAAAAACCCTGATCACAAACGGCGGAGACACCTGTGATCTGGGGGGATCCAGTCAACCTCCGCCACCGGAAGAGATGATATCCCACCCTCGGAGCAGATCCAAGAGCAAAAATCCGCCCAGAAATCTGCTGGATCTGGACGAGGATGAGGAGAGCGATTTCCTTCGCGAACAGGAATCCGCCCCCCAAGAAGAGAGTCAAAAACAGCAGCTGCAACTGCTCCTCTGTGATGACTGCAAGGAGGGAGCCAATGGGAAGTCAGCCCTCTGCTTTCACTGTGGGAAGGTGGTCTGCACTCTCTGCCAGGATGGGCATCATCCCCTGCACTGGCTTCTGCCCCGGGAACGATGGATCTCTGTGATCAGGGTAAGGTAACGCTATCTGTAACTGATTGGGACACTTTTCTGGGCAAAAATAAGGCTGGGTTTTCTTATCTTTCGCCCCCCCCCACTCACCCTAGGTTGCCCAGAAAATGCCAAATTTTAAGTATATATATATTTTTGGTCAAAATTTTCAAAAATTTTCCGGCTGCACCGGAATTTTTTGGTCAAAAATCGTCTATTTTGGTACAAAAACTTGATTTTTGAGCACTTTCGAGCTTAGTTGTGGCAGTATGCGTAGAAAACACGCAAATTTTACAGTATTTTTAGCATTTTTAGCCCATTTTATCCCCCCCCCCACTTTTGGTCTCCCCCCCCCCCCCAATTATTTGGCCCCGAGATAACCTAGTCAGGGGGGGGGGCGTTTTCTGCGGCTGACAACAAAAGTAGACAGAGTTAAGAAGGAGTTGAAGACCAATCAAATTTCAAGACAGACAAAGTGTAAATAGTTGCAGTTGCCAAGTTGAAAGCCTTGTCAACAATCTTGAGCGCACAGGTAAATTTACTTGTTTAATGTGTGTACGTGTATTGTATAATGTATAATGTATGTGTATTATTATTAGACTAAACTAACGACGAAAAAATTACTCTCAATTGGTAATAGGCACCGGATATTGCTAAATATTCAAATATCTGAATATAAAAATGGTACAAACCTATAAACTCCTCAATGTACAAGTAACATAACACTAACTCTATATTATTCCTTTGCCACATTTCAGCTACACTCCTGGAAACAGGAACGAGCCCAGGAGCATCTGAACAGCATTCAGGCCCAGATCAGCCGCTGCTCCAAGGAGCTGCTTAAACTGGCCAGCACCAGCGAAGCCCTCAGGAGTCAGGGCTGGCAACAATTCACCATCGAACAGCCAAACAACGGCAGTGGTGGTGAAGGGGGCCTGGTCAATGGTTACAGTAGTCTACTGGAATGTCTGAAGGGCAGCCGGGGAGACTGGCAGCGAGCCGTTCTGGCCAACGGTCATTTCGCCCAGCTGCGGAACCGGCTGAACCGGCTGGACCAGCATGATGAGCTGGAGCAGAGCCTAGGGCAGGCCAGCATCGCCCTGCAGGCTATACAGGAAAAGCTACAGGTATATACTACTGTATATCGACAACGTACGTACGTTTATATATAGACACGTAATTTTAAAGTATGTACTTATATAACAGCGAGGGGATCCCTCTGAATGTTTATTAAAAGGACAAATTTCAGTTTTCAAGCACGACCGTCGCCATCGAAAAATTTCACAGGAAATAAGATCATGAAAATGTCCGCAGAAGGGAATCGATTTGCCCAAACCACAACAGTAGCCTGAAACTGAGATTAGATGTCTATTAGTTCAGCGGCCAATGTGAACAACGTCTAAACCCGGGCTGACTTACTAATAAGGATACTAACTGTCGAAATGCTGTAAACTTCAGGTCAGACAAGGCAGCTATAGCCTGAAAATAATACTGTTGCTGACTAAAGTAACCGAGGGCTCAAATGAGAGGTCGGGGATTCCAAATTAGAAACATTCATTTTCTGAAATTAGCGTTTTCTCGCCAGGAAATTTGTATATACAATCCCTGTCTGATATGTAATTATAATGGGAACTTCTGGATTGCCTGCCAGTAAAAAAATTCTACACTCCCTTCTCACCAGCCTAGACAACGCCTTACTAACGATAGTAAGGCCATTCCCAGATCTGGGCGAGCAGCACTAAAAACGGTGCCTAAATCACTGTTCATACCAGTATATATACTAAGTCACCAAGAAAGTCCACTCAGATGATCAATTGCTTTCTGTTATTGCAGGTTCTTGCCCTGGAAGTTGAAGCCACCTACACACTAGGACAGCAGTTGGATCAAGCCGTCGCTTCCACCAATGGTGAGGGGCCGTCCAATGGCGGAGGAACAGCAACGGGAGGCGGTATCATAGGCTGTGGAAATCGCAGCCCGTCCTGGCAAAAGTACACCTGTCCACCGCTGATGCCAGCAGCTGGCAGCAACGGGGGCGTTCCCCCAAATCTTCTACTGCATAGTACCAGTCATGATCCGACGAGCAGCGGCGGTGATCAACAAGGGACCACCTCCTCATCTCCCAGGGACCATCTCAGATCGGCCTTCTTTTCGCCACGAATCAAGCGAATGCTCTCCTTCAGCAAACGACGACGTGCCAACAGTGAAGGGCCCATGTCCATATGAACAAAAGAAGAGCAACAACGATACCCTCAATTTGAGGGCCCATGTCCATATCAACAAACTGAGATCATCATAAAAACCAACACAGACGCATACATACATATCAGAATCGAATACGAAACTTACGGGGTTAAAATGTTGCAAAAGTACAAATAATTTTGTTTTGTCTGTGATACGACACGTACGTATATACATAAATGCTTGTTTTTGTACGTAGGTACATACATAAAGCAAGTATACATGACAACTTCCACGATATAAACCTTTATCACGATAAAATCTAATCAGTAACCTAATTTTGATTTTTGACCATATCAGGGTATTTTTTACCGGGGGGCGCCCCCCCCCGAAATTGACCTTCCCACCGAAAATGCCTTCCCCTCGGGATTTTTCGGAGGCCCAAATTTTTGCCAAAATAGGCAAATTTTCAAACATTTTCGTAGAAATGCCTATTTTTAGCTTAAATCCTGGCATTCTTGAGAACTTTTTGCCTTTCTACGTGTAAAATACGCCAAAAAATAAGCCCCCTCCCGAAAAAAATCCCCAAAAATACCCTGCCATATAACATTTGATTTTTTACCACATAACTTCACAGTAACCCTAAAACATTTGCTGCAATCAAAAGATCTACTGCCATAAGTTACACAGGGTTTTTACAGTAAACTGGGAAGCTAGGAAAGATTCAATGCACAATTATAAACTTATTAAACATTCAAACACCTCCGCAATAATGATGATCCTCATTGTGTGAAGTAAGTACGTACGTACATACATAGTTTACCTATGTAACCGCAAAAAATGCAAGTTTTATTCTCATCACCGATTTCATAGTTCCAGCTTAAACTTGGCATACGTAACTCAACAATAAATGACAACCACGTTTCATTCGTTTTCCTTCGTAAAATAGGTTACGGTCAAAGATCACAGCATAGGTGGTTGTGGGTTTGAGCCCCACCTCAGACACGAATTTTTCGGATCGCACTCGGAGATGCTGCAATGGCAAGCAAAAGGAAGATGGGTGATTAATCAACTACGTACAGAATTATGTACTTTCCTTATATATACAGGCAGGGTTGCAGTGGCAACAACATTTCTCAGCATTTTTAAATAAAACGCGATAACACAGCAGGATATTTTTGGCACCCTTTCAGTTCTTCATTTAAACAATTCTCAGACGACAACACCCAGCTAGCAAAAACCCGAAGCTGGGATGCGATGCGATGGTTTATAAATAAATCATGAAAATTATACTAACACGGGAATGCCGTACATTATGCAATTTTAAACCAGTTTTAGGTATATAAATACGGACACGGACCTGTCAAAAAACAAAAAGGATAGACCTCACACAAGCAGACGAAAATCAGCATCTTAACAGGTTTCAAAAGCAAAAATTTCAGAAGCATTCAAGTACAGAATATTCTCATGTATACAACAATGAAAAAACTCGGGCAGCCCGCGCAATTATATGCCGCTCATTGATAACCCGCGCATATAGCTAGCTAACCAAGTTAATTTTAGAATATCTGCCTGTCGCTGGAAAAAGTCGGGAATCCAAAACTCGGGGGGGGGGGCAAACAATCTCGGGAGGGTGCGATTTCGGAAGAGGGAAATCAACTTCAGGGGGCTCCGCCCACTCTGTAAAAATACCCTGTTTGTATCATATGTATATATATAGGGCTCATTCTTAAATTAATGTCTTACCTACACAAATACGAAGCACACGTATATATATAACACACTACGTACCTAGTTGCAACTTCAGCCAAAGCACATGTGCCTAACAAGTGTGCTGACACGCGGAAGTCCGTTATCAAAGTAGTAACGTAATTAAAACTTTTGTATCCCAAAAAGGAGTGGTGTAATCTCTCAACAAAACTAATTCACGTGAAAGTTTGGAATGCAAACGGCCATTTAACGCTAACACTATATACTAACGATGTTGTCTATACTGCAGTGAACACAAATACACTACTGATCTAATTTTCATCTGTATGGTTAGATGATTGGCGTTTTCTTATTACGGGAGCTGTTGTTTTCTGATACCTTGCCGAATCAGAAAAAAACCAGGAATAAAAGACGACGATAACATCCATGAGTTGATATCATTATGTTAGCCTTTAAACCTTTCCACATGAAGTTTGTAACCTTCTCAAACAAGTTTTATAGTCTAGGTTAGATTCAACCACCCCCCACCCATTACCCAACCCAGCCAAATGAGAGCCACTGCTTGGATGTGCACTAAATTTCTGGTACCAACCCCTGTTCACAGTTAACGGAAAGTGAGTGAGTGAGTGAGTGAGTGTACTGACCTCAGGCTGTGGACAGTCCGCCTTGCTTCGTATCAGAGTTGTGGGAATGTCAGAGGTGTCCGCATAGTCCTCCTCTAGGTCAATCACATAGGCCATCCGCATGGGCGCGAACAGTTCGTTCACACGCGGCTGCTCCCAGGCAAACAGAGTACGATAGATTCCCTTGGCTGAAATGGAAACAAAAACAACTATAACAATATACGTACAGCAAATAAACAACAACGTAGGGATACAGACAATAATTATATTACAGGCTGTAACTATATAAACAAATTATGTAATAAATTTTGCAAGCAAGTACTACTACTACTGAGTTTATATACAGCTTGTTCACAACAACAACAACCGAATGTCTAATAGGACTTCAAGCATAAAGAGAAAATTAACCAAGCTAGCTCCTTTGCACCTCCAAACCCCTGCTGCCATAACGTTGGCTAAACAAAAACCGCGTTGTAATAAATTCTCCCATACTCTGCTGTTGTCTGAAATCGTCAGCCTAATTTTGCAGCAAAACTGAATTTCTGAGAAATTTTCGCATAGTTAAGCAGCATAAGGACAAAACAAGCTACCTTTATCGCAGTTTTAGCTTTATAGGTCATTTAAATTCGTCTTTCTACTAGAGGGGGGGTACTTCTATTAGTACTTCTCTACTTCTTATTTATCGCTTGGGGTCTGTTCCAAAAGTAGTTTGCTATAAACCATCAAAGTCTGTACACATGTTTTTCGTATATAACTTAAAGGTGAAGGTATATATACGTACTCCTGGAGATATCTCCGCCCACCCGGGGAACATTGTGTTGCCGGTGCTCATCCCTGAATTCTCAATCGTACCAATGTAATTTTACAGGGGGGGCTCCCCCCGAAATCGCCACTCCCGAGATTTATTTGCTTGCCCAAATGTTTACAAAATAGGCAAATTTCCAAAATATTTTTAGCCTAAATCCAGACATTTTAGAGAATTTTTAGCGTTTCTCCATGCAAAATACGCCAAAGAATACCAGTTTTTTGGCTCATTTTTGCAAAAAATCTTCTCTCTCCCGGGTCGTACCAGTAAGTCAGAGACGTACCAGTTCTAGTCTTGAACTGGCTCTCCATGATGTGATCCTGTTCCGCCTTTCGATGTCGATAGGCCGCCTCAAGATCATCCTCTTCTTCCTTCTGTTTTGAGGCAATCTCACTTCGAACCTAAAACAACAAAAACAATGTCGCAATATCCTTCTTATTTACGTCATGGAACATAATACCATCCAGAATTTTGAAAAAAGAAAGAGAGGTTCAACCCTGAAATTGGGGTGGAGTTATGGAACGGAAAATATCTTTTTCCAAATGGATGGAATCACAACTAAAATTAGATGATTGGCCTTTTCTTTCCATGGAAGTAATTCTAGTAGACACAACGCCACGAAGAATGTACAGTACAGATCAGGATAGAATTACACTAAAATTAGCTAAAATCTTCTTTTATGCACCCTTTGGATACACCCCAAACCTATCCTAACCAATCGAAAGCGAAACCTGCCCCCACAGAACAAGGGCGGTACACAGAAAGTAGATAACTACATTTACAGTTTTTAACTAATATTTAGCCTGTTTTCAAGCTTGAATTTTTGAGGAACTGTTTGTTCAAAGGTATGTTTCAGTTTTCTCCAAACAGCAAAACAGCAGCAAAATAAAACGGTAAACTGAAAGCAGCTGCTTCTTTGAAAAATGTTAAATGTTAAGTTAAGTAGAGCTAAGTTAAGTGTCAAGGCCACTAAAGCAGAGATTGCTGGATGCTCATACTTCCCCAAAGTACACACTCAAATCCACAGACAGTCAACAGGTTTTGATACAGTACTACTCAATACTGTACCATGATACAGGGCATTTTTCACAATGGGGGGGGCGGGCCACCCCCGAAATTGACTCCCCCCCCGAAAATGCCTTCCCCCCGAAATCGCCCCCTCCCGGGATTTTTGCTTTCCCTCCCCGGGATTTTCTGGAGGCCCAAATTTTTGCCAAAAATAGGCCAATTTTCAAAAACTTTTTTCCTAAAAATAGCTATTTTTAGCTTAAATCCTGGCATTTTTGAGAACTTTTTGCGTTTCACCATGCAAAATACGCCAAAAAATACCATTTTTGGCTCAGTTTTTGCAAAAAATCTTCCCCTCCCTCGAAAATTTCTCCCCCCCCCCCGCCGGAAAAAAGTAACTAAAAATACCCTGTCATAGAGATGACTGCAAAATTAAAGTCTGGGTATATTTTACTGGGGGGGGGGGCGCCCCCCCCACTCGAGCACCTCCCCCCCACTCGGCACCACCCCCACTTTTTTAGGCTTCCCCCCCACTCACCCTAAGGTGCCCAGAACTCGCCAAATTTTTAGGATTTTTGGTCAAAATTTTCAAAATGTTTCGTGCTTCGCCGGAAATTTTTTATCAAAAATCACCTTTTTTGGTGCTAAAACTTGATTTTTGAGCACTTTTAAGCATACTTATAGCAGTGTATGTGGAAAACAGGCTATTTATACAGCATTTTTGGCCCATTTTATTCCCCCCCCACTTTTCTACCTCCCCCCACTAGTGGGGGGGGGCGTCACCCCAGTCTCCCCCTCCACTTATTTTTGCCTAAAATAAACCCAGTAAAGTATAGGTACAATAGGCAGTATACCTTTTGCAACAAGGCATAATCCAATCCTTTGACCAAATGAGTATGCTCCATATCACCACCCAAATACTTGGATTCTTGAATCAACTGCTTCCGCTTCTCCTGTGAAGTCAGATTTCTAAAACAGTATAGAAGTTTGAGAATGAATTCAAATGGTCCGACATACAGCAGGGTATTTTTTCGGGGGGGGGTCCTCCAAAGCCTATTTTATTTTTAGAAAAAATCCAGGCAACTTTGAGATGATTTTTGCGTTTTGCCATGCAAAGTAGGCTAGGCCAACAAATACTAAATTTTTGGCTTTTTTGCAAAAAATATTTCGAACGAAATCAAACCATTGGAGCACAAATCGAGACTTTAGAATGAATTAGATCATCTGTTAAGGTCACACATTAAAATATGACTAAAAGATTCGAAAATGCGAGGGAGAGAGGCAATTTCACAAAAGAGGATGCACAGTTTACAAGTAGTGTAGGACATGTTTTGGGTTTCTTTTCCCGGTCTACAAGCACTGCCTGTTCACTTTAATTTATTCTCGATTTGATTAATCTAAGACAGTTGTACTGTTGTATTCATTTGCTTTGCTCTACGGAAAGTCCAGTCCACCACAAACGTACGATATGGCATCAGGAGCGACGGCTCGATAGCCCGAGGTGGCTCGAACCAGATCAATCTCCTCCTCCTCATTCATTCCCTCCGTTTTCGCCTGACGACGCTCTTTAGCCTACAAAACAACAAAAAACTAACAAAAATTCAAAATGATATTCCTCCTAAATACAGTAAACTGCAAGGAAATAGAGAGAGAGAGATAGAGAGAAGAACATTACATTAAAATACACATAAGCGCATACAGACAGAAAAACTGCAACTGACTGGGCGGTTATCGCAAATTCAAACACACTGTTCTGAACAGTTGGAAATAGTATAAAGAATTTTTGAAACATACAATACAGTCGTACTAGATTGGGCCTATATTAAGCTAATGTCAGTGTTATGATTTGGCTACGTATTGAGAAACTGATCTGTTGAAGTGCTCACAAGTTAACGACTCAGAAAGGTTAGCACCATTATTTACAACACGCTCCATATCCAACGTTAAAATTATTAATAAAATCAATAAAAAGTAAAATTAAAATACCCGATCTCGATATTTCTTTAAGACTTTATTCAAGGCGTCCTCGTCGTCGTCTTTACGACGTCGTACATGGCTAAAATGAAAAGAGGCAATACAAACAAATCCCCCAAACCATTTCTCAAACAGAAAAAAAGCATGAGAAAAGAAAAACAAGCAGCTTCAGATTAAGACAAAATCTAAATCAAAATAGCCCGCGGAGAACGCAACCAGTAGAAAGACAGTATACTGAGTTTTTACATATTATTTATATTTATGTATATTTAAATAAATCATTTTCAATTCAAAAAATTACGGAAGTCGAAAGTAGTCTAAGTTCGGATACCACTACGGCTCATGGCCAAGCATCCCTAGAGTGGGAAGGTCCAGGGTCTTAAACCCAGAAATCGGTGCGCCCCTCCAGAAAGTTTGGGCTAGGAAAAAGCCAGAATACATTGGTGTGCCAGCTTCGCGATGTCACTTACCCCAGCTTTTTCTTTGCTGCTGCAGCTTTCTTATCCGCATCTCCAATGCTGAAAAATTGAAACCACACCATAATACAACACTACTTTAGTAAAAAATTGGTGAACATTCAGTAAAAAACCTAAGTAAGTTAACTTAGCTATTGAATTAGGAGACCCAGTTTTAAACAGTTCCAGTCACTACGGCGCTTAGCACAAGCCGAAAGAACTGGAAGCGAACCAGATAGACCAAAAATTAGGCTGGGAGGTTAACGCGGTGAAGGTATGTGTTAATATACACGAAATAGGCTAAATAGGACACTAAACAGACACAGTGAAAAGATGAGATTCAAGCTTACGTAAATGAACATTTTAATTTTTGATCGTTTAATATTTCAGGCATTTTTAGTAGGGAGGAGGGGTGGTGCGGGCACCCCTTTTCGGTTCCACCTCCACTTTGCGAAGCCCCCCACTTTTGAGCAAGCCTCCACCCACTTTTTAGGTCAAAAAGTGTCACAAACTTAAGTTTTTTGAGGTCAAATATTCAATAATGTTCTCAGCTTTCAGCTAATTTATGGGCTTGTAAGCTCATCTTAAGCTTTAAGCGATTTTTGCATTTTTACCTTATAAATCCTAATCTTTAGCTAAAAATTTAGATAAATTTATATTATACCTTGGGTAAATTTATACCCCCCGCACTTTCAAAACCCTAAAAAATACCATCATTTATCTCTTACTTTTATTAAACAGATGCACAAACTTACTCCACATGAACGGCCCGATGTGGACCACCCCCGGAGGAATGATGATGGTGACCATGAGAGAACGAAGGAGCCTGGCCCGACGATCCTCCTGATACTCCCTTTCCCTCAGGGCCGCCACTCCGAGGGACTTCCCCAGATTCTCCGGAGGTGGTGACGGATTTCCGTTCCCCAGAAGATGCGGAGACGCTCCCCGCACCCCCACCCGCTCCGCCACTGCCACCAACACGAGGTGTCATCAGGAGTTTACGAAAGTCAGCATTGGACAGGGGATGCTGATGACTGGAACTTCGACCGCCGCCGCTTCCCATCGACGTGGAGTCACGAACCAGGACCCTCAAACATAACACAGAAAAATACGAATAAAATTATACAATCCATATGCAAGTGTAACAGTAAAACTATAAGAAAACGGCAAATTACTTACATCTATGTACATGTATTCTTTTTTCTAAATTCATACGTTCCCCCTCACCTGTCGACGTCATGCAGCATTGTCCAAAAGAAAGAGAAAGAGAAAGCTCAAAGAGGTATAGCAAGCTTAACAAAAAAAAAATCAAAATTCGGTTTTTTGGCTGGAACTTTCGCAAAACTAAACCAAATCGATTACTTTGAGGACCCATGGATAGGTCTTGGGCTAAGCTTTAAAACCACCCCAGTTTCGTTGCTCTACGACCTACCAGTAAGTAGCAGTAGATGAAAATGTGTGATTTTTTTTGTTAAAGGTTTAACAAAAAAAATCACCCGTTAACAAAAAAAAAATCAGTGGCGGATCGGATCCCAGAGAGCAGCTAGCAACTTTTTCTCATCAGTTTTGGCTAGAGCGCACTAAATAACGTAGTTAGAACCCCAAACCGCTAGTCTAGTGCTCCAACTAAGGCAACTGACCCCGCCGAAGTCTTAGTGGTCACTGATGGCTCCCGACAGGGTCCAGTATGAAGTCTGGTGGCTCTAAAGTGCCGTTTTAAAGGCTAAAATGTTGTTTTTTCGTGTTTGTGAGTGATTATAACCTATTTCCAGGCATTTTGGCAGAGAAAATCAGAACTTCGTATGTTGGTGGGGTATGACCCACGGTCACGTGACCCCTGCCGGACCCTTCCTGACCCTCCAGGTACCAACTGGACAGTCCGAAGTGGCTATAAACATGTCCTAGGGGGTTTTCCAGGGCGCTGAATTCAAATCTGGCATTAGTTTTTAGGTAACTATGGGCTAATACTGACTTCTGGGATCACTTTTACCGTCGGACGGTCCAGCCCCGGCTGGTTACCAGGTTGGCCTCCCAAAAGTGTCAGGCAACCTCAAAAACAACGTATATAAGGGTTTTCGAGGTCGCTGAGCTCGAATTTTACGTTAGTTTTGCTCTAGCTGCTGTTCTGACTTTAGTAACAAAATATAAAAATGATTTTTTATTTGTTAAAATTTTAACAAAAAAAAAATCACCCACCCCAGGACGGCTCAGAGGTCCGACTGGGAACTTCTATATATGTATCGATAGCCCACAGTCAGGACATGTCACATGCACAATATGGGTTGCCTAGGGTTTTCCCTTAGTAAATAGCAGCCGAAATTCGAACTTCGGTCATGAACGTTTTTGAGGTCACTTTTGGGTACCCTCACTTAATGGTCTGCCCTGAACGCATGGAGAGGGCCTAGGAGCTCAAACTCACAGGCTGTAATGTCGAGATGTGTGGCTATCACCATGCAAAAATTTGGGTCTCTGCGACTTTCCTGTGAGTCAGGGTGGGGTGATTTTTTTTTTGTTAAAATTTCGGGTGATTTTTTTTGTTAAGCTTGCTATATATAATAGGCACTAAAAACAAAGCTCGACATTTTAGTTTTTTGTCGAAAATTCAAAAATGCATCAGAACAGATGCGGTTCCCTTCTCGTTTCCTAGACAGAGAAACAAAACATAGATACCCTTCATCGTGTCCGTCTGGAGCCACAGGATTAGAATAGCTTGAAGGATCACCTGAAACACAAAAAATGGGTTGGGTTGTTTGTGTCTTAGTTCTCACTGTCTTAGAGAATAATTGTAGCAACTGTAAATACTATACAGCCTGAAAAGCAACTGTAGCACTATTTGGGAATTGAAAGCGAGGATGACAAATGGCTAAGGGCTTGCTTTGCTATGTTTGACCGTTAGCATAACGTATGCGGTTTCTAACTCCTGTAGATAAACACAAAAATGCTTCAAAATCAAACGGCAAGAAAGAAAATTATAGATCTGTGGTATACGTACGTATATATATCACCTGGTGCTTAAGTCGTGTGGGCTGCATAGTGGTTTTTAGCCACAAATGAACCTATCTCACTGGAGGGGGATAAAATAAGCCCCACATTTGAAGGGCATATCTCTCATCCGAGCACTTTTGGATCACTTTAGAGCCCTTCACATTTCATCTAAACCTTTATATATACGTATACCTGTGACACGAAATCCCCACCCCCACATGTTTCGTCATCGAAAGCCAACAAAGATATAAAACTATAGGTAGCTTGAAGGGTCGTATCCAGAATTTTAAAAAAAGCGGGTTTGTTCGGACTAGGGCTTCGACCTTAGTGACTGCAGGCAAGCGTTTTTCATTATTTCATGAAAAAGCGGGTTTGGAAAAGATTTGAACCTACACTTTTTGCAATGAAATCTAAATTAATGAAAAACCACGGTTTTTTTTGCGTAAAATACTGCGTATTTACGCAGTCGAGCTTAAAAATACGCAGTCAAAAACGAAAATACGCACCAAAATACGCAGCCGAAAAATTCGGTAGTAGGAATTTCTAGAGTGTTCTAAATTAATTTCTTGAGACAATTTACCGTAGTTTGGGCTCTGGCTTCTTCTGGGGGGCTTCCGCCCCCCAGACTCCCCGCATATATATCTTCGATTCTCCTTCCGTCCACAGTTGATTATACTTTCTGCCTAAGCCCACGTTACCATGCGATGCTTTTCTTTCTATTTGATTTGATATAGTATATATATATATGAATTAAAATCTTGTGTTCAATCAAGGGAATAGTAACTCTATTTGTCTAACCAAATATTGGCATAACTATTAAACTGTTCAAGGCAAAGAAGTCAAAGTTTTAAGAGCAAATTTACTCCGAAATTTAAAATTTTCTTCAACTTCTGGGGGACCCCCTGCGTATCTGTTTTTCGTCACCTATTCATTCATACTCTTACACCACAGAGAGAGCACGCAATTTAAACTCGAGCTAAGATTCTTAACGTTGTTTAAAACTCTTAAAAACAGCATTAATTCGACGCTAAATGCGTTGATAGCTTTTATAACGTTGAGAAGCGATTTCTGTAATTTTACGCAGTCGAAATTAAAAATACGCACTCGAAAACAAAAATACGCAAAATTTACGCAGGTCCGATTTTCAAAAAACCTGTAACAAACTTTTCTTTTGAGCAACTTAAAAGAGGCGGTTTCAACCTCCCCCCACCTGCCCCTCCCCATGGATACGGCCATGAGCGAAGCAAGGCTATAGCTAGGCTATTAGCAAGCAAAATACAAAACTACCGTACTAACTTTCAGGCATTGTATATTAATGTTATTTGATTGATGATTTCCAATGCTGTTATGCTGTGCTGCGCTGTCCAATTGAAAAATAAAATGACGTTTCGCATACAATACGCACGCACAGAAATTACGTAACGTATTACAAACGTTATCTAAAAATAAAAATGGACAAAATGATACAACCAACCGACCGGCCACTGACGCACTGGTGCAGTCAAGGAGGGAAGCCCTTCTACTGTCTCCGACGTTTTTCAAACATTCTTGTTTTTTTCGTTTCTGTTGGTTTTACTGCCATTTTTTTAGGGTTTTGAAAGTGGGGGGTGCTTCCGAAAAGTGGGGAGGCGAGTCCAAGGAATAAAATAAAAATGAGGTCCGAATTCTGGGGGGGAGGGGGTTGGTGGGGGGGGGTACCCCCATCACATTTCTTGGGTCGACCACCAACCTTCGAAGATTTATAGCCATGGGGGGAAAACCCACATTTTCGGATTTTGGCTGGAACTTTTATATTATAAGGGTTATCTGAGAACTTTATATATATACCATCGTACTTGGCGTACTTAGAACTTTCTTTTAAGCCTATTTGCACTTCTCTAAGTTGTACCGTTAGCGCGGTATAATGCAAAAAGTAGCGGGGGAAAACCCAATGGGGGAAAAACCCAAATGGGGGGAAAATAAACCCACCCCTCACAGGTAAAAATTGTTCTATCGCAATTCTGACACTTCCAGTGTAAAATTCAACCCTTTTTTAGTTAGTATGAACCAAAAAACCCGATCTAAGTAGCTTTTTTTGAGATCTGATGTGCCGTTGAAAATGCTGCATCATCAACTGGCCAGGTTTCATAAAGTTTAACACATAAAGAAAGAAAAAAAGAAAGAAAGAAAGAAAGAAAGATTTACTCCAAATGAATAAGGAACGGAATAACGACAATATAACATTACTACAACGAGCAAAGGCAATATATATATCTAAAAGTCATAGACACGTAGAAAGCGAACAAGAGTATCTTTACATTCATTAAGACCATTTTTAAATTCCATAGTATTTTTACTTAACACAATCGATTCCGGTAGAGCATTCCACGGTTTGATTATTCGACAAGCAAAAGAAAATTTGTGAATATCATTATATGATTTTGGAATTTTTAATTTGAGCAAATGACCTCTGGTAGGATAAGGCGAATCCACGAAATCGAACAAATCAGTGGCAGGTATAATTGTGTAACCATACATTATTTTATAAACCATAACTAAGTCAGTTATTAAACGTCTTAATTCAAGAGATGGAAGAGAAAGAACAGTACATTTATCTTTATAAGAACAGCCCTCAAAAAAACGCAAAAGACGAGCAAAATCGTTGTTGAACCTTTTCAATAGCTTCAATGTCCTTTTTTAACCAAGGGTTCCATATTTCAGACGCATAAGACAACACTGGAATTACGTACGCTTTATATAATTTCATTCTAAGCTGTATATCATCAGAAACAAAGTTGTTTAGTAATAAAAATAAGACAGACATTGCTTTATTTTTAATTTTGTTTATATGAATAGCAAACTTTAGATTTTCAGTGACCCAGACACCTAGATCTGAGTAACCATCTACACTCTTGAGTATCTCATTTTGAAAAGAGTAATGTTCTTTTTGGTTCGAACGTCCTATATACAAAATTACAGTTTTAGGGATCGAAACAGTTAGTTGCCATTCATTGACCCAATTTTGTAGCCCATCAAACAAAGACTGTAAGGTTCTGTGACGATCGGCTCCGGATGCAAAAAACTTAATATCGTCAGCATATGCACAACAATGCTTGCTCTCACACGACTGTAATAGTTCATTAATAAAAACTAAAAACAAAGTAGGTCCACATACAGATCCTTGCGGAACACCACTAACGACATCACACCAGTCAGAAAGAGCTTCATTTATTTTAACCCTCTGTCTTCTCCCACATACAAAAGCTTCGATTATCTTTAAGAATTTTCCAGTAATACCATAAGCTTCAAGTCTTATCTTCAATTTCGGAATTGCCAGCGAATTAAAAGCTTTTTTAAAGTCTATGTATGCTATGCTAAACATATGTATGCTAAACATAGGGCAATTTTTGAAAAATGCTAAAAATGATGTAATTTGATAAAACTTATTATTCTATCGTGTAGAGAATGGTTTTTTACGTAGAATTGGCTGTTAAAATCCACAATTGTACCTGTATTGGGTCCTCCAGCTGCGAAATGGCACTTTTAAGGTTTTTAGCCCCTAGCTAGCCAGGTAAGCAAAATTGTCCGAATCTGACCGCATAGGATGACGCAGCGTGCCCGATTACCGTGCTATAGTCTCTAATTGTTTCCGTGTTGAGTTGTTAAAAAAATTTGGGTGGGTTTTATCCCCGCCACGTTTGGCAATATGCCAGACTAACGGTACAGCGGATCGGTCTAATTTTGGCTGTGTGCAAAGAGGAAGAGTTGCCATCATTGCAGATATTTGCAAAACTTTTCTTGCCCAACCCAGTCAAAAGTTACATCGGTCCAAACTTTTGGTAAATTCTTGGATGGTTAAACCAAAAAGTAGTTGTCATTTTCAAAATGTCATAAAATAAGCAGGAGTGAACCAAATGACTTGATCTTTGCATACATAGGTTAGAAAGAGTCGCGCTTCCTGCTGCTATGTTTTGGAGCTCATATCTCCAACCCATGACCCAGGAGGCGGGTGGGTTTTTCCCCCAAAAAAGGGGGTGGGTTTTTCACCCCATGGCTATACCCCCCTCCCCCCCAGACCCAAAGTTCCAGGGAAACTATGGTCTCCCCCTATAGCAATAGCTTCCTTCATAGATGTGTTGGGGGGGGGGGGGGGGGGGGGGGACCCCCCACCAAAATGACAAATTTTGGCGACCCCCCCCCCAGATTTTCAGATTTTGCTACCCCCCCCCCCCCAGGTTTATGGCCAAAAAGTGGCAGGGGGTCCCCTCACCCTCCGTCGGAACCCCCCCCCCCCAGATTTTTTGCCCAGCCACACCTATGGTTTCCTTAAAAGGGGGGGATTGGGAGAGTATAAATATATCCCACCAAAATTTTTGACCAATTTTACCCCCCCCAGTATTTTTGAGATACCCTCCCCCAACTTTCGGCTACACCCCTCCCCCGAACCTCCCCCAGCGATTTTCGTACCCAAAAAGTTAGCTAAATTTGGCCGAAAATGCTCATTTTGAAAAAATTTTCTAAAATTAAAATCACTTTGAAACGGAGAAAAAACGCCTAAAATGTTGAAAACAGGACTTATTTTGAAGAAAAAAGGGCTAAATTACAGGAAAATTTGTATTCTTTGGCGAGTTTTCGAAATTTCTGAGATTCTGGGGGGGGGGTTGGGGGCATAGGTGTAACGGGGAATTGGGTTGGGGGCCCTCCCCGGAATTTTGGGGGCCCCCTTTTTAGACCCCCTCCCAAACCCCCCCGTCGACCCCCCCCCAAATCTCCCCAAAAATATTTTCTATTTTTATGTCAAAAATCGCATTTTCAGCCAAGCCAATGCCAAGCTAATGCCAAACATTCAAACATGAAGTAATTTTGACATTAGACAGGGGTTTTAAACTCGAAAACTTGGTTGGCAACATGTTTCTAACTTCTAAGTCTAAAGTAAGGTCAAGTCAATATCATAGGTGTAAGCATAGGTGTGTTAGGGGGGGGGGCGGGGGGGGGGGACCCCGCCCCCAAAGTGGAGGGGTCGTAGACCCTCCCCCCTAAAAAATTTTTTCTACCCCTCCCCCCAAATCGGCCTTCGGCCGACCCCCCCCTAAAAATTTTCAACCCCCTACCTAAATTTTTGCAAATTTTTAGCCAAAAAATTCGAAAATTTTCAGAAAATTAGCGAAAAATTGCTAAAATTCGCCTTATTACCTTAAAAATCGCTAAAAATAGCTGAAAATTGAGAAAAATTTTCAGTTTTTTAGCGAAAAACCGATTTTTCGCCGACCCCCCCCCCTCGAAAATTTTTCTTACCCCTCCCCCCAAATCGACTTTTTCTGAACCCCCCCTCCCCCCTTTTTTGCAAACCCCCTACATACTTTTTTCAATCAAACCCCCACCCCCACTTTTTTCCCAGCCACACCTATGGGTGTAAGGGAGATTTGGGGTGGGGGAGGCTCGCCTCCCCCAACCTTTTCTGGGGGCCCCCTCTGCAGACTCCCCCCCAACCTCCCCCCACACTCCCCCAAAAAAATTTTCATTTTTTATGCCAAAAATCGCATTTTCAGCCGTTTCTAATGATAAAAACATCTAACCAGTAACCATAAAGTAATTTTAACATTAGACAGTGGTTTTAAACTCAAAAACTTGATTGTCAACATGTTTCCAAGTTCAAAATAAGGTCAATATTGAGTCATAAGATCCATAATACAGGTACAAACGCGTAAACGCGTATTTCTCATAATAATAAACAGTTGAAGCCAAAAATTTAGACTTTTTGAAATATGAGTTTCTGAACAGAAACTATTTTCAGTCACAAAGTTTATTGGTCTATACATAGGGATATCTGTTGTTTCGCGAACTTCAATTATGCAAATTAGATATGCAAATTAAGTATGCCTGTATATATACGTGAGCATCATAGTGAAAGGTTAGTTTTTTCAACAAAATAACGGGTTTTCATAATTATAGACCAATATACTTTGTGACTGAAAATAGTTTCTGTTCAGAAACTCATATTTCATGTCACTGCAGTTTATTGGTCTATACATAGGGAAGTTCAAAGAAAAAACCCGATAATGACTTCACATGAGAGGAATCACATTCTCATTATTTAATTCAATTGAAATAACAAATTTCATAACAAAATATAACAATACAGAGTCCGAACAACTCAACGGCTTTCGTCGTTGCACGATTTCTCACACGTGATCTGTCAACGACGCCGGAGCCACCGCCAGAAGAGACTGCTGCAGCGATTCAGCTGGAGTCGGAACCCTGTAATGCGAAAAAAAAGTATCAACATGTGACCAAGTAGCCGCACGTAAAATGGAATCTAGTGACACTCCACGCATGTAGGCAAACGAAGTGGCTGCTGCGCGTATTGAGTGTGCATTGGTGGGCCCTGAGGGTTGCAAATGTTGAAGGACCGAGCACAGCCAGCGCCCTATGGTAGCACTAGATGCAGCCGTATGGGGTGGTCGAAGGGTGAGAAATAAGTGCTCAGTAGAACTCCTCCACGCCGAAGTTGCCTTCATATACGCAAGGATGTGGGCGTATGGGTCAAGTGTAAGATTCGCGGAATATTGATACAACGTGAATACGTTTTTTAAATTCAAGTTTCCGGGGCGTGCTCCCTTTGGGAGGTCGAGCAGAGTGAATTGTATACGGTCTGCATAAACTGTCATGTGAGCAGGTGACGTACCCAGTTTTGCTAAGGTCTCACAACGACCAGCCAAGAGCAAAGCCACAAGCATGACGGTTTTGTAAGTCAAGCTTTGCACACTGAGTGTCTCAGCTGTCCCCCAAGTAGCTAGCAGTGTGAGAACATGCTGAACCTGCCACTCAGGGAAGACCTTTTGAGCAGGTGGCCGAGAATTAAACACAGATTGAAGAAATAGCTTGATAAGAGGATCCTGTGAAAGCGATGTGCGCGAATCAGGCACGCAGTGATGTGAAAGTGCGGATACCGTCAACTGCAAGGTTCGCCAAGCGCAACCTCTGTGATATTTCTCATAGAGAAATTGAATGATAGAGGTGGTGTCTGCCGCATAAGGCGACACTGAGTGATCAGTGGCCCACGACACCCACTCATCCCAAATGCCGTTATAACGCTGATGAGTGGATGGTTTCTTAGCAGAATGTAGAAAGGTAACAATAGATGCAGGCAATCCCGTACCTTTAAGGAACCTGGTGAAACCAGGCACGCCATCATGGTCCAGTTGGAACTGGGATCCACCAGCTGGCCTTCCGGTGTTCGAAGATGTACGTGACCTGAAAAATCAAAATAATATACGTCAGCAGAAGACTGCATAAGCAGTGGATACCAGGGCTGTGAAGCCCATCGTGGACATACCAAAAGACAAGGTCGTAAAGACTGTAACACTTTTGTGAGGACCAGAGGTATAAGGGATACCGGAGGAAAAGCGTACAGAAAATCAAACCGGCTCCAGTCCTGAGTCAAAGCATCGGCCGTCAATCAACAATATGTGCTCAAAAGGAATCACCACCTTAAGGTGCTGGTATCGTTTTGTGCAGTGCTTTTGTGGGTATTATTTGAAACGCCATAAGTTTCGCAATTTTATGAGTTGGAAGGAGCTTTATACATCATTTTAAAGCTTATAATCTGGAAGATTCTCATGAGAATACGAAACTAGTAAAAATCCGCAAAAAATAGCGAAAGTTTTCTGACATACTGACATCTGACAGGCTGAGTATAGACAAAAAATTTTTGAACATCGATTTCTCAAAACTGTGGAATCAGCCAAAATTTTTTCTTGTGCTGTCCTATAAAGGACATGTGAGCCGAGGGACATTTTTTTGGATTTGGCTTAGCAGGTCTTAACGGTCAAGAGAATCCATTAAATGTGCGGTGACACGAAATTTCGCAACTTTGCATTGAGTTTTCTCGCAACTGGAGATGTTTTAACTCAAACGAAGAAAAATGTCCCTCCGCAATAGTACGAATTCTCATTTTGCCAAAAATCACGGGAATCCATTCGGTAGTTTTTGAGAAATCGATGTTCAAAACAAAATAATCGCAGTTTTGCCAAAATGGTTTTTCGACCAAATGTCTAGCTTAGGGCAACAAACTCCAGCTAATAGGCATTGATAAAATGTGCAATGAGACTGTGTATCGATCGAGTATAAATAAACCAGAATTGTCCGTACGATTTGGCAGTAATTTTGAAAAAACTTAGTTTCTCGAAAACGTCCATTTTTGGACCCCAAAAATCGTTTTTTGCTTATACACACTTAACCATTAGATATAGCTCAAAAGTTGTAAAAGCAAAAATGTTCATTTTTGCGCCCTCTTTCCAGCCATACCAACCAATCTGGTGTCTCGACTATGGGCTGAGAGAATAACTGCAAAAACCAAAAATTCTTATCTTTGCACCCAAAAATGCGGGACTGGTCCTAGAATGTTAAAGAGCACCGAAATAGTATATTTGAAAAGTTTCATAAAAAAACTTATTTCGGAAGGTTTCATCAAATTTCATCTTGATTTACGCCGCCAAATAGCAATATTTCCCCAAAAGGAATCATCACCTTAAGTAAAGAATTACCACATTTAAATAATCGAACGAAGATTAAACTTTGACTTGTGGGATTTTGCTGCTGTTTGCAGGGACTTGTTAGCTTGTGACTTCTGGCTTGTGGCTTAATGAAACTGAAACTGGAAAATCAACTTGCAGGGAACTTGTCACAAGCAGGAACTTTGCTTGTGACTTGTGGGTTGTGGCTAATCGTTGATGAAACCGAAAATGCTTGTGGCTTGTGAACTTGTGACTAATGATGAAATCAGCCCGTGGGATAACTGCCGTTTTATTCTAAGCACTGCTTATATTAGGTGAGCGGACTATTTCACGCTTACAGCGGCTATACTTATAGTACGACCAAAAATGTGTGTACAAACTTCGACCGTTTATAACAGATTAACCTTTGGAGTAAACCCCAACAAACAATGTATATATTTTTAGAATCCGAGATTTCGTAAATACGAAAAAATCCGGAATTCCGGATTTCATTCACGGAAAATCTAAAATTTTTGTTTTAGTTTAAAAAGTTTAGTTTAGTTTTTAGTTTTTCTGTTTAAAAATTTTGTTTCCATGATCGAATAGAGCTGGTCCCGCTTCATATTATTGCTCTTAGAAATTTTTCACGAAAATGCACCCAATTTCCGGAATTCCGGGTTTTCAAAATTTCCAGTTTTAAAAATTTTCTCGAATACCCACAGGATCGTATCATTCGAAAGCTCTTGATTAGCTGAACAAATCTTGTTCAGCTCATAATCTAGAACAAATCTAGAACGAACTCGCAGAAATGAGCCCAGTTCTCGGAATTCGCTAATACCTTCCAAGCTAGACTGAACTCCGGAATTCGTGAATTTCGGGAATTGGGTGCATTTTCAGACATTTGTTCTATTACACGATTTGTTCAGCTGCTCAAGAGCTTTCGAATGATACCCATATTGAGGGATATTGGATAAAGTTTTTAAAATCCGGAAAATCCGGTTTTCTCGAATTCCGGGAATTGTGTGAATTTTCAAGAGTTCATTCTATTACAAAAGTTGTTCAGTTCAATGAGAGCTTTCGAACGATACTCATCTTGTGCATATTGGAGAAAATTTTTTAAATCCGGAAATTTTGACAACCCGGAATTCCGGAAATTGGGTGCATTTTCGTGAAAAACGTGTAAGAGCATAAATATGCAGCGGGACCAGCTCTATTCGACCATCAAAACAAAGTTTTGATTACGATAAAAATTTGGCAAAAAACTACAAATTTTTGATTTTCCGTGAACGAAACCCGGAATTCCGGATTTTTCCGGATTTTCGAATTCTCGAGTTCCTGACGATTCTAAAAATATATGCATTGTTGGGTATCGTTCGAAAGCTCTCATTGAGCTGAACAACTTTTGTAATAGAATGAACTCTTGAAAATGCACACAATTCCCGGAATTCGAGAAAACCGGATTTTCCGGATTTTAAGTTTATCCAATATCCCTCAATATGGGTATCATTCGAAAGCTCTTGAGGAGCTGAACAAATCGTGCAATAGAACAGTAGTAAAGGAGGGGCAAACCGACTCACATTGAGCGGGGGAGGAGGGGGAGGTGGCACTGCGGCGCTGTGGCGCTGCGGCGCTAGGGGGTGGAGGAGGGAGAGGCGCGGAGGCGCTAGGGGGTAGATGAGGGAGAGGCGCGGAGGCGCTAGGGGGTGGAGGAGGGAGAGGTGCTGAGGCGCTGGAGGCGGCGCTGTGGCCGACCGGAACCATGGTCGACCCAAGCTTAAAATTAAATATTGTCCAAATTCCTCGGGAAAACTCTATATAGAGGGTTTACAGGGTCGTAGATTTCGAAAATGAACTTAGTTTTCCTCTATTGCTTATGCTCCGTGCTCTATGTGACCCTCGACCGGAACCTTAGCTGACCCAAGCTTAAAACCGAAAATTGTCCAAATTCCTCGGGAAAACTTTATCTATGAGGTTTTCAGGGTCGTAGAATTCGAAACTGAACTTAGTTTTCCTATCCTAGCTAAGCTGCGTGCTCTACGTGACCCTTGCCCGGAACCTTAGCTGACCCAAGCTTAAAACTGAAAATTTTCCAAATTCCTCGGGAAAACTTTATATAAGGGGTTTTCAGTGTCGTAGAAGTCAAAAATGAGCTTAGTTTCTCTCTATTCTGAAAGCTCCATGCTGTATATATGTATCCACACGATCTGACAAGGACCAACCGAGCTTAACGCTCAAACCTTACCAGCTGATTTTCCGTGTCGTACCATGTATACATGATCAGAACTATAGCTTAATGTACATTCTTTGAAGCAAAAGTTGTTTGTGCGTAGATTTTTATTGGACCCACAAAATGAAAATGAGTAAGCGCGTCAAAATTTGGATGAGTTTGCAGATTGCTAAGTTTGGCTTTGTAGGATAAGATAGGGATAGGGTTTGGGTTGGCAGGATTATCTATTTAGGAACTTATTACTGAAATATTGTAGCTAAATACCCAACTCAATATCTAACAGATACTAAAGCGGCACTAAGCAAAACAGTTTGATTTGTAAAACACAAGCAAAAAAAAAGCCATTTGAAAATTTGAACCCAACTGCTACGTTTGGACACCTGCGGTGTTAACGCACCTACCACAAAATTACAACGGTTTTTCGAGTTTAAAGTAAATTTTGACTTGTGCATGTCTAGCAGAAGGGAGTTTAGTAGATAGAATCAACCAGCCAAAACGAGAAAGAGAAGCCAGCTTAGATACGTAATTGCATTATGCAGTTTCATGTAAACTGCCAGGTAATTCTAATTCCAGCGGGACTTTGGCCTTATGTTTTCGTCGCTTTTTTCTCTGTTTCGTGCTCTGTTGGCTCGCTTTTTGTTGTTGGGAGGTATTGGTCGTATGTTTGGCCCGCCTTTTGTCTGTGATCTGTTGAAATGTGCAGAAGGCACTAAACTGACTGACAGATTGTCATGCGTATTACTTGATTGCTGCGATACTGCTCCAAATCTGAATTGGAGCAGTCGAAGCTGTTTAATCAATCCTTTGATTGCTCTTACCTGCAATACAATTGCCAATTTCCGCGTCACGTTTCAACTAACAGGTTTGCACCTACGACTGATACGACAAGCTCTGTAGTTGGTTTTGCCCTGCTCCGACACGAATCGTGCTTGCTCTCAAATATTGTGCTCCAAAACAGATCATACTTGCTCCTAGGGTGCTCCAATGGGGTTCAACACATATTACGTATTTCTAGCGTGATCTGTATGAATCCGTACGTACTCTCAAATTTCTTTAATTGTGAGTCTGTTTGTTCCAATGCCTTAGACAACTGCTTCTGAATGCTCCTACTTTCTTCCCAGGATTGCTCGGTCTGCTCACTCCTAACCTGTTACGAAGTTGAGTATTGCCGTATCTAGCTTCGTCACCATGCTCTGACTTTGCCTATCTTCTTACTCCAGGCCCACTCTGGCTAGTCTTTAGGTGCTCTGAGGCGGCCTTTTGCTCCAACCCTAAACAAACACCTACAACAACAAACAAGCCAAAGGGAACAGCCACAACCGAGAACAAATCGCTAATGGGACAAACACCAACAATGGAAACACACGAACAAATATCAACAGAACACCACACCACTGAGCACAAGAATGAAACAGCCGAAGCCAAACGAGTTTTACCGATGGGTCTTTTTTGCCTAGTCTAGTTTTACTTAGTCTGTGTGCTCCTGCGTTTTGGCATCCTCCTGGTTCAAATTTGGTCTTGCGTGGTCCTAGATTGCTCAGGTGCTGTAGATATCCGATC
>JASAND010006619.1:0-44891 GCA_030248195.1 Trissonchulus latispiculum
CGCGCATAGTCCGAAATATTCAAATAAAATAAACCAAACCGATCTAGCCCCTGCTAGCCTGTGAAAAAAAGTCGATCTACAACCGAAGTGCCAAAATAGCGAAAGTCCGACTTTGGGGCCTTGGCACAGAGCCAAAATTGGCCAGGTGCCAAAATGACCAAAAAAAGGTTGCATGGGAGGATTCTGTCTACTAACATATAATAGTAGTATAGTACCAAAATGCCCACATCGTTCCTACACTGCGCCGACATATGCATTTCCGAAATAAGCGTTATTTACTCGAGAAAAAAACAAACGCACGGTAACTCTCGCCTAGTGCAAAATTTCGAAGTTCGGAATTTTAACCAAAAGCGTACAGTGGTACTTGTAGTACTGCTCGAGTACTTACGATGGTAACATTTTTACCCCTCCCAGACCTCTAATTAGCTGGCACCAGGCCAGCACTGTCTCCAGGGGGCCGCGCAGACGCCTTTATACCCATATTATGTAGGGGCGCTATCGCGCCCCTACATAATACCATCCCAGGAGCTCACCTAGGATTTTTGAAAAGGGAGGTCGAACCTGGAAAAATCTTTTGCTTTCGTCAAGGGTGGGCGGGCGGGCGGCAACAATAGTTATATATACGTATAGTTTTATATATATAACAATATACGTGCTGCAGCATGTGACGAGACATCTGATTTATTTTACTGGTGGGGGCTTAAGGTGTTTACTTTGGAACAAATACACATTTTTAACTGTATTATGGACCTTACGACTCAATGACCTTATTTTGGACTTGGAAACGTGTCTTGGAAACCAAATCATGTTTTTGGGTTCTTAAAGTTACTATCAAATGTAAAACTACATCATGGTTAGATGCTTTTATCATTAGAAACGGCTGAAAATGCGATTTTTGGCGTAAAAATGAAAACATTTTTGGGGGAGGGTGGGGGGGGTCTTGGGGGGCCTCTCCAGAGGGCCCTCCAAAAATGATGTTGGGGAGCCCCCACCCCAAATCTCCGTTACACCTATGGTCGACCCCGCTTCGTGGGTCGAGCACCAAATTTTCAAAGTTTGCCTCCCCCCAAACCAAAATTTCAGGTGAAACTACATACAGTGTCTGGGGGTTTTATGTCCCCCCGTGTGTTGGTCGTCAGGGGGAGTAAGAACTCCCTCCCCCCATAGTTTCCCTGGAACTTTGGGTGTGGGTAAATTTTGGAAATCAGGCCGTCGACCCCCCGACACGTGATATTATACGTCAACGCATATATACAAGAACAAAAAGTGCTCCTTCGTCGCATGTAAAATACATATGAGTCTTCGTACGCAGGTTGTACACAAGCAAAAACTAGCCTGTAAAATACATATGAGTTCCGTAGGGAGGTTGTAAATTAAGGAAAACAAGTTGCAACCGCTTAACATATGAGCCTGTCCTACAACGAGGCTCATATTGGCGTATGTCATAATACGAATAATTTGCAGATATATATCTTGCTTTTATATAAATACATACTGCATAAAGCTTTTCATTACAAATTATCCTTCACATAGCTTGTTGATCAGTCATTATAGTGTGCATACGTATGCTCAATACGGTACGCCATGAGGCACTCTGACTCACAGCCAAGTGGGAACGCATTCTGCGTGTGTATAATGTGAAAGTGTTTCGAGAATGGATTAGAGGTGCGCCATAGTGTTTCAGGAAACATCAGGTTGCATGTACAGTTCATCTTGAGCAGTCGTAGTTCACTTCAGTCCATTTCTTCTGAGCCACAACGTCTATTCATTTTTCCGTAATGTGGATGAAGCTGAGGTTCTTTAATGAGGCTTTAATGTGGAATGCACTGTGACGCCAATAATTATGAGCCTCGTGAAGGAAGAGAGGAGAGGGGAAAAGAAAGGAAGGAAAAGAAGGAGAGAAGGAAAAGAGGTTGTGGGACAGGCTCATATGTTAAGCGGTTGCAACTTGTTTTCCTTAATTTACAATCTCCCTACGGAACTCATATGTATTTTACAGGCTAGTTTTTGCTTATGTACAACCTGCCTACGAAGACTCATATGTATTTTACATGCGACGAAGGAGCACTTTTTGTTCTTGTTTTCTATTATTTTATATATGTATGCTCCTGAAGGTATATATATATGTATAGATATCTTTCAATAGTATATATAGCAAGCTTAACAAAAAAAATCACCCGAAATTTTAACAAAAAAATCACCCCACCCTGACTCACAGGAATGTCGCAGAGACCCAATTTTTTGCATGGTGATAGCCACACATCTCGACATTACAGCCTGTGAGTTTGAGCCCCTAGGCCCTCTCCATGCGTTCAGGGCAGACCTTTGGCTTTTTCCTAGGCAAAAATTTCTGGGGTGGGGGGAAGTCGGGGGGGGGGTCCCCCCCAGGTCTGGGGAGGGCTCGGATTTCTGGGGGGGGGGGAAGAAAAATTTTCCTAAAAATGCCTAAAAATAGCTATTTTTTGCTGCTGAGCTAAAAAACTAACTATTTTTAACTTAAATTTAAGCTTAAAATAGCTAAAAATGCTTAAGAACAGGGAAAAATCCGGCGAAGCCGGAAAAAGTTTTCAAAACACCCTCAAAACCCTATTTTTCCGGGCACTTTAGAGTTCTGGGGGGGGGAAAGGCCCGAATCCTGGGGGGGCGACCCAAGTCTGGGGGGGAAACGAATTTCTGGGGGGCCCCCCCGCCCCCCTCCTGTAGGAAAAAGCCAGGACCTTAAAGTGAGGGTACCCAAAAGTGGCCTCAAAAACGTTCATGACCGAAGTTCGAATTTCGGCTGCTATTTACTAAGGGAAAACCCTAGGCAACCCATATTGTACATGTGACATGTCCTGACTGTGGGCTATCGATACATATATAGAGGTTCCCAGTCGGACCTCTGAGCCGTCCTGGGGTGGGTGATTTTTTTGTTAAAATTTTAACAAATAAAAAATCATTTTATGTTTCGTTACTGATGTCAGAACAGCAGCTAGAGCAAAACTAACGTCAAAATCGAGCTCAGCGACCTCGAAAACCCTTATATACGTTGTTTTTGAGGTTGCCTGACACTTCTGGGAGCCCAACCTGGACCTACCTGAAAATTTTGGCATTTTTGACCCCCCAAAAATTCAAAATTTGCCTATTTTTGAAGGCCTGTAAAAAATTTTCCATAGTAGCTAGATAATAACTTTTAGTTATAATATTAATTAACGATAATAGTTTCTATGAGAACAACATGTGCTCTTACCAAAAATGTCAGTCTCGCCTTCCTGCGACGCTTGGCAAGCTGCCAGCAGAATTTTTACAAAATGGAAAAAAACCAAGGGGTGGGGAAAAACCAATTTTTGCTTTTGCTGCCAAACTCCCAAAAATGGTTCTTAGTTACTCAAAAGTCATCCACATAGCAAGTTTAATGCGCTCTTTCACTTGAACAGCTCAAAATTGCATTTGGACTTGGCAATTTTGTGGTAGCCGGTAAAAACCTCATTTCGGCGGATCGGCTGTTTGGCTCAGCTAAAGCGGCCAAAAAGTACTCTGGGACAAAGAAATACGCGAAAAAACACTGAAACAACGTTTATTTTAATTTATTTCATCGAATTTCGAAAGATTTACAAATTTTTGCATTTTAACATAGAAACTGACAAATTTGATGAAACCTAGCCAGTTGATGCTGCGAATATTGATGTTTTGATTTTCTCACTTACTATACGGAATATCGCAAAAATAAGTGCAGATATGAAGTCAGCGACGCCGATTTAACCTGTTGCACGCATAAAATCGCTAATATGAGTTACCCTGACCGAATTACTGGGATTGGTTTTTTCCCATCGGCTGGTTTTTCCCCGCCATTGGTTTTTTTACCCCGGCTAATTAACCGTTAATTACTAATTAAGGACAGGACCTAGAGTGGCGATTTATATACCAAAATTACAGTCTAGACAGGGCTTGATAAGAAAATAATTTATAGCCGGATTGCTCAACTGGGTAGTTCTGCAGAGTCCAAAAAGGGACTATCTTGGTTTTTTCCCCCGACCACTATATATATAGCGCGGCGGGAAAAAAACCCAAATTTTCGAATTTTGGCTGTAACTTTTTTATTACGCGACAAATCGAAAATCTAACGATAACTACCATGAGGCCTTGCGAAGAGCTTCAAAATGAGCCATAAAACGTCTCTCTAGCACTTACGGTTGGTGAGAAATTTTCGACCAAACCGATGGGAAAAAAACCCAATGCGGGAAAAAAAACCCATGGGCGGGAAAAAAAACCCAGCCGAATTTTTTGTTGCAAGCATGCTAGAACGGTTTTGACTATACCATTCGAAAGAGCGGGTCATTTTTAGTACATCTGAATCAAAAAATATCAATATTTTTGCAAAAATTCATGTCAGATTGACTTTTGAAAATTTCGTATGTTTAACATGTAAACATAGGCAAATTTTGGAAATTTTTGAAATTTGCTTAATTTCTGCAGTTTAAGCATCCTATCGCATAGAAAACGTGTTTTTATTGCATTTAAAGCCAAACCCGACCTATTTTAGTGAAAAATTAGCGATTTTTGGCGAAATTTGAAAATTTGGCTTGAAAATGGCACCATCTCAGATTTTGGCCACCTGGACCACACATAGAATGTCGAACCTAGGTAAAATCTATACTAAATTAAACAGGAGGCTCTACTGAGCTAGGGAATGCATGAATTTTTCCTTTGCTGCTAATGGTTAGAAAAAAATTTCATTTTGAAATTTGGGTTTTTTTCCCGCACATGGGTTTTTTTTCCCGCCGAGTCTAGGTCACCCCCAGGTCGCACCACAGGTACTAGAGCCAAATTGCATACACCGTCGTGAAGTTCGAGACATATCCTCTGTGAAACTGTTATCCGTTTTGGGCTAGGTCTTTCCAGTAGTTCAGGGTGACCCCCCAAAGTTGACCCTGTCTGACCCCCATGTTGGGACCAAAAATTCCAAAATTTTCAAAGTCCCAAAAAATTTGCTGGGAGGCAGCGGGAGCTACAATAATACATCCTCTAGGGTAGTTTTGGACGCTCTTTAAGATAGGCTATTAAAATCCGATCTAGCTCATATGGGTGACTCACACTGGCGATGGGTTTTTTTCCCGCATATCGGATTGGGTTTTTTTCCCGCCGCGCTATACCATTGAAAATGCAGCATCAAACGGACAGGTTTCATAAAGTTTAACACATATATTTATAAACAGGGCAATTTTTGAAAAATGCTAAAAACGATGTATATAATTTGATAAAACTTATAGCCATGGGGGGGGGGGGAACCACCCGCCTCCTGGGCCAAGGGTTGGAGCTAATGAGCTCCAAAGCATAGCAGCAGAAAGCGCGACTCTTTCTTACCTATGTGCGCGAAGATCATCTCATTTGGTTCATCACTCCTACTCATTTTACGTATGACATTTTGTAAATGACATCAGTGGCGCACATAGAAAATTTTTTCAGGGGGGCGGACCTCAACAAAATTGGGGGGTCTGGGGAGCGAGGCCCACCAGAAGTTGAAAAAAGGTTGAAAATGGAAAAATAAGCGTAAATTAAGGAAAAGTCTAACAAATTTCGCGCCTACGGCGCGAAAATTTTAGAAAATGTCAAAAAAGTCGCTATAAAAGGGTAAATTAAGCAAAAATGAAGTAAATTTCGCGCCGAAGGCGCGAAAATTTTTGAAATTTTATGTCCGCGCTACGCGCGGACAATAAAATTTTTCCTTTACGTATGGTTTCGGGGGGGGGCGGCCGCCGCCCCCCTAAGTGCGCCCCAGCATGACACCTACTTTTTGGTCCACCATGCCAAAATCCTGCAAAAGTTTGGACCGAGGTCACTTTTGACTGGGTTGGGCTAGAAAAGTTTTGCAAATATATGCAATGATGGCGAGTCTTCCTCTTTGCACACAGCCAAAATTAGATCGATCCGATGCACCGTTGGTCGGGCACATTGCCAAATGTGGCGGGGGAAAACCCACTTGGGGGGGGGAACCCCACCCCAATTTTTTTTTGAATACTTTTTTAACAACCAAACACGGAAACAATTCGACACTATTGCACGGTATAGCAAGCTTGACAAAAAAATCACCCGAAATTTTAACAAAAAAATCACCCCACCCTGACTCACAGGAAAGTCGCAGAGACCCAAATTTTTGCATGGTGATAGCCAGTAGCGTAGGTACAAAAAATTTTCAGGGGGGGCGGTTCTGACCGAGGACTTTTGAGGGGGGGGGGTAAAATTTTCTGTTTTTGCGTAACAATTACATGCACACAGCGTATATATTTACTGCAGGTTGTCCTATTAATTCAAAAGACTTCTATGGATCATGTTTTCGATTTGTTACAACTGAAAGCGATACCGTAAGTCCCAAATGGGGGGGGTCTGGGTGGCAGAGCCCCCCAGAAGTTGAGAAATTTTTTAAATTTCGCCATTAAACGCTATTGAAACATTTAAATCTTTGCAATGATTTATCAAGTGTCTAACAATGTTTTATGCATTTATATATTTGCTACTGTCTTGTCTGAAAACTCAAATTATTAAGATGGTCCCATTAAGAACTGCGTATTCTGATCATATCAACCAATTATGCCAAGGCTGATGATGTTGGGACTAACGCAGATAACAGCAAACCTGCAAATCAACTATGAATATAAACAGTTTTTTCTGCATACTTAATGAAAAATAATAATTTTGATAATCTAAATAGCCAAAATTCGCGCCGGGGGCGCGAAAATTTTTTAATGGTGTAGAAAATACATCTATGCTGAGCTAATTTAAAGCATTAATGTACAATTTGTGCATGCTTCTAATAAAGTTAAACGCCCGCGCTCGGCGCGGGCGTAAAATTTCTTTTGCCCAATTTTTTCAGGAGGGCAAGGCCATTATTTCGGGGAGGGCGGCCGCCCCACCGCCCCCCCCCCGTATCTACGCTAGTGGTGATAGCCACACATCTCGACATTACAGCCTGTGAGTTTGAGCCCCTAGGCCCTCTCCATGCGTTCAGGGCAGACCTTTAAGTGAGGGTACCCAAAGGTGACCTCAAAAACGTTCATGACCGAGTTCGAATTTCGGCTGTTATTTACTAAGGGAAAACCCTAGGCAACCCATATTGTGCATGTGTCATGTCCTGACTGTGGGCTATCTATACATATTAAGTTCCCAGTCGGACCTCTGAGCCGTCCTGGGGTGGGTGATTTTTTTGTTAAAATTTTAACAAATAAAAAATCATTTTTAGGTTTTGTTACTGAAGTCAAAACAGCAGCTACAGCAAAACTAACGTCAAATTCGAGCTCAGCGACCTCGAAAACCCTTATATACATTGTTTTTGAGGTTGCCTGACACTTCTGGGAGTCCAACCTGGTAACCAGCCGGGCCTGAACCGTCCGACGGTAAACGAGATCCCAGAAGTCAGTATATATTAGCCCATAGTAACCTAAAACCTAATGCCAGATTTGAATTCAGCGCCCTGAAAAACCCCCTAGGACATGTTTATAGCCACTTCGGACTGTTCAGTTGGTACCTGGAGGGTCCGGACGGGTCCGGCAGGGGTCACGTGACCGTAGGTCATACCCCACCAACATGGGCGCACCCAGGGGAGGGGTTTTGGGGGTTCCGACCCCTCTCTTTTTGTATGATTTACCCCCCGGAATTTTTGGGGAGAAAGCAAAAGCTGAGCTATTTTCAATGCAAAAAACCAAAAAATAGGAAAATTTTCAGGTTCGACTAGGGATGGGCGCGGAAAAAAAGGACTGGAAAAAAAAAGGTTTTTTTCCGTTTTTTTCCGATGGGGTGGAAAAAATGGAACAAATATTCCTAACGTTATTTTGACGATTTTTACAATGAAATATCATGTTTTCTGAGCTTTTCCAGCAATTTCACACTATTTACAACCTTTTCCGTGGGTCATAGTAGGTGGGGGTATGTTGGATCTGACGAAATTGTATTTCGGTTTTTTTCGAAAAAATGGAAAATATTCGGAACATGTTCTGAAAGTTAATTTATGACATCAGAACATTAAGAAACTATCAAAAACAGTGTTTAATGAGGTAAAAAATACGATGTTCATGAATTTGAGATAGGTAATTTTGGGACTTAACATTTTTCCCTTGGAATGTGAAAATGATTGCGTAACTCAGGTAGAGTTACTAATTCCATACCTAACAGTGGAGTGTTCAACCAAAACTGTTAAAATATATATCTGGAATTGTTTACTTTACGAAGCGCGTTACCTACGAGAACCACAAACTAGGCCTAGTAGAACCGCCAAGGTATACAGAAGTCACCTGTCCTTTGCTTTACAGCGTCACCCGCTGAAAATATTTGATTCCTGTAATCAATACTGGAACTTTTCTAAGCGTTTGGGTATCTGCATTACCCCCATGGGGCTACTAAATATCGTGAAAACTGCTTCTGTGCATGCAAAAACATGAAATAACGCAAATTTTAGCACATTGCGTAATTTTTGAGTGACCGGAAAAAAAGGAAAAAAATGGAAAAAAACGGAAAAAACCGAAAAAAAGGGTTTGTTTCCGGCAATCTTTTTTTCCGGAAAAAACCAACCCTAGGTTCGACCCCTTCCCTTTCAAAATCATGCCCAGCGCACCAACATACGAAGTTCTGATTTTCTCTGCCAAAATGCCTGGAAATAAGTTATAATCATTCACAAACACGAAAAAACAACGTTTTAGCCTTTAAAACGGCACTTTAGAACCACCAGACTTCATACTGGACGCTGTTGGGGCCATCAGTGACCACTAAGACTTCGTTGAGGTCAGTTGCCTTAGTTGGAGCAGTAGGCTAGCTGTTTGGGGTTCTAAATACGTTATTTAGTGCGCTCTATCCAAAACTGATGAGAAAAAGTTGCTAGCTGCTCTCTGGGATCCGATCCGCCACTGATTTTTTTGTTAACGGGTGATTTTTTTGTTAAACCTTTAACAAAAAAATCACGCATTTTCGTCTACTGCTACTTACTGGTAGGTCGTAGAGCAACGAAACTGGGGTGGTTTTAAAGCTTAGCCCAAGACCTATCCACGGGTCTTCAAAGTAATCGATTTGGTTTAGTTTTGCGAAAGTTCCAGCCAAAAAACCGAATTTTGATTTTTTTGTTAAGCTTGCTATACTATCGAGGACGCTGCATCAACCTATGGTGTTAGATTTGGATAATTTTGCTTCCCTGGCTAGCTAGGGGCTAAAAATCCTTGCCGTTTCGGTATTAGAGGACACAGGACAGGTCCAATTGTGGATTCAACTGCCAATTGAACGTAAAAAACCATTCTCTACACGATAGATTAACAAGTTTTATCAAATTACATAGTTTTTAGCATTTTCAAAAACTGTCCTATGTTTGTGTTAAACTTTATGAAACCTGTCCGTTTGATGCTGCATTTTCAATGGCACATGAAAACTCAAAAAAGGTACCTAGATCGGGTTTTTTGATTTATATACAAGAAAGTAAAATGCTCCTCCGGAGCATGGAAAAGTAATATGGGTGGATGGGGTGAGGTTGCGAAATTAAGAGAGGACTAGCTTTGAAAACGCTTAATATGGGCTAGGTTCTAAAAGAAATTAGGACTAGGTTGTGGGCGAACTAATATGGGCACAGCGTCGCCGAACAACCCATATTCGCGGGCTGTAAATATTATACGTTCATCTATATCGATTTCTAGACTTTAAATTATATATAGCTCCAGATTCTAAATTAGATGAATATTCGTACTTCCATGTATTATATAGTCAGACTCTTCCTTCGAGAAAGTCTAAGCTTACTAGTGTTCATTTTACGCATGTATACAGACAGCATATTTAAAGAATAATTTCATAGCGATTGTCATTGACTGCAACCCTGCCGGATTGAACCAACGGTGTTGCCGCCGCATCCCTAGCTTTCTGTCCGATACTTGTCATAGTCCAACTAAATTTAAGGTATGTATACGTATATATATGGCTAGCATAAAACTGACCAGGCAAACTACTATGTTCTCGCAGATTACCTATTCAACATTTTTACTCTAATGTTGACCGTTGTATATGTGACAAACGCTGAAGCGAAGCGTGCAAGCCCGCGAATATGGGTTGTTCGGCGACGCTGTGCCCATATTAGTTCGCCCACAACCTAGTCCTAATTTCTTTTAGAACCTAGCCCATATTAAGCGTTTTCAAAGCTAGTCCTCTCTTAATTTCGCAACCTCACCCCATCCACCCATATTACTTTTCCATGCTCCGGAGGAGCATTTTACTTTCTTGTCCTCTTAGCACTTTAAAGATTCTCTGACAACATTCCAATATTGTTAAACATTGGCCTTAAGATTAGCTCGTATGTTTTCAAAATTTCTCTAGTTTGACTTGTAACCAGTTATGTCTGAATAACAGTAGTCCCGCTCGGTACGTACGTACGTAGTCCCGTTCAATAGCTTCTGTACTTCCCCCTCCAGATATGTCAGATAGGTGACACCTAGTTAATTGCTCTATGACTCAAATAATTGTCTAATGGCCCGAGATGATAGGTATTAGCACATTAACGGTTGCGCCACCTTGCAGTAATAATGAGCAATGTGATGAGTGATCTGTTGCGCAATTGAGACGTTATATAGCTTGTGTCGGGTTGCATGAAGGCACTCTGTGTTCTACCACTGTCTGAGTAAACTCTAGTCCCTCTCTCTCTCCCTACACTGATTGTCCCGAAACATAACTGGATTGTTGTTTTATAACTGTACGTATATATATAATTAATCTAACTCTAATCTGCGTTGTATTTACCTGTCAAGTGAGTTAACTTTTATTAAAATCAAATCAGAATTCTGTTACGTTAAGTGCACCTGCTGGACTTACTGCAAACCTTGCGTGTACTAGTTCTGGTCCATTCTTAACGTTTCGCACGCAAGGGTCTCGCTGTACAAACAGATATACGGTACATTTCACGGAAAGAGTGCCAGTTGGAGAAGTTTTAAAAATTGGAGATATATCGCCAACATTGGTGATTTTCGCCAAAGTTGAAGTAAAGTCCAAACAGAATTGGCGAAAAGCCATTGTAAAAACTTTTTTCCTGAATAATTTCATACCTTTTGGCCAATATTGGCGAAAAGTCCGGACTGACTGGAAGAATAAATTTGCCCAGTCAGTCCGGACTTTTCGCCAATATTGGCGAAAAAGTATGAAATTATTCAGGAAAAAGGTTTTTACAATGGCTTTTCGCCAATTCTGTTTGGACTTTACTTCAACTTTGGCGAAAATCGCCATTAGTTGGCGATATTTCTCCAATTGTTAAAACTTCTCCAACTGGCACTCTTTCCGTGAAATGTACCGTATATACCCGACTAATCTAATCTAGGCTAATCTGGTCACATAGGCTCGCACAGATTAGACGCGTTTCGCCAGCCTTGCCGTTCCGAGCCTGGTCTAACCTCTCCTGAGCTACGAACTGGTCGTTACGTTCGAACCGTACTTAACCAGTTACATTGGTGCCGAAACCGGCTACCAGGACCTTTTCTTGACCTAATCCGTAGGCACCGACAACGTGAAACCTAAGTCGCAGAGTTCCCCCATTAGTTCTTCCGAGGGAATTACTATCACAACATCGCCAGACGGATCAGTCGATAGGAGCCGTAGCCTGAGTAGTGATTTTACCGAGCCTCAGGAAGAGTATTTCTATCACGATCCCCTACTTGGAGAGTCGTGGAACAGAAGTTTATACCAGTTGAAAGGAACAATGCCTGACGGCGCAACACCAGATGCCAAAGCCGTGAGGGATCAAAACCTCATCGATCCCAAGCTTATCCCCATCTTCAAAGGCGAAATTTCGGATGACTTTGAAGATTTTATTAGCTATTTTGACAGGGTCGCCCTCGTCAATCAGTGGTCGGACTCTCTGAAGGCGACTATGCTCCCTGGCTACCTTCAGGGCTACGCTGCTGACCTATGGACCGCTCTACCTGCTGGAGTACAGGGCTCGTGGGCTAGTGTAGTTCCGGCCCTTAAAGAAATTTTGTCAGGAAAGTCAACAAGCGTTCATAGTTCAGAATTGCATAGGAGGGTACAGAAATCAACAGAGAGCGTAGAGGAATTTGCTAGGGCTATTCAAAAACTTGCTAGGAAAGCCTACGACGACTCTCTCAAGGGAAGTTCCCGCGATAAGCTAATGCGTGAAATTTTTCTGAACGGTTTGAGATCTTCGATCCGAAGATTCATAGTTGGGTCACGGCCTTCAAGTTTCGAAGCCATTGACCTTCCCAGTAATCTAACTTTGGGCCGGATTACACAGTGCGGACCATCAGAGTTAGTTGTAAACTATGTCACCGATGCCCCGCCTCAGGATACTCAATTCCTAGCTGAGTTAGATCTGTCGCAGGCGTCACTCTCTGAGACTGAGACAACTGAACTTAGAAAACTCCTATTGACGTACCAGGACGTATTTGCTAAGCATGATATGGATCTTGGGTGTTGCAGTCTCGTAGAACACACCATCAATACGGGTGATGCGACCCCGGTAAGGTTGAAACCGTATCGACTCCCGGAAAGTCAGAAAAATGAGGTCCGTAGACAGTTGACTGAGATGGAATCGAAGGGTTTGATAAGACTTTCTGCCAGTCCATGGGCAAGCCCTATCCTCTTAGTTAAAAAGAAGGACGGAAGCCTTCGTCTTTGTGTTGACTACAGGAGACTGAATGCGCTCACTCACGGAGATTTCTATCCTTTACCGCGTATAGACGAAACCTTGGACAAGCTAGGAAAAGCCCGTTACTTTTCTACTATGGACTTAGCTTCCGGGTATCATCAGATCGGGGTGGCCGATGACGATATACAAAAAACGGCGTTTTGTACCAGTCTAGGTACGTACGAGTACACTCGAATGCCGTTTGGCTTGAAGAATGCTCCAAGCACGTTCCAGCGAACGATGGAGTTGCTTCTGGCCGACTTATTAGACGAACTATGCATAGTTTATATAGACGATATCCTGGTGCACTCGCCAGATTTTCAGTCACACCTTGACGGCCTCAGGGCAGTCTTTGAGCGTCTTCGCCATGGGAACCTGAAGCTGAAGCTGCGGAAATGTATCTTTGGTCGAGATTCCGTCCCGTACGTCGGTTATGTTATCACGACAGCTGGGGTGAGGGTGGACCCCGCGAAGATAGAAGCTGTTGAGAACTACCCAATCCCTAAGAACGTTACTGACGTCAGAAGTTTTGTAGGGCTTGCATCCTACTACCGTCGCTTTGTCGAGAACTTTGCTGCGATCGCGAAACCGCTAAATGAGCTATCCCAGAAATCACGTGAATTTCAATGGTCGGTGGATTGCCAACTTGCTTTTGATACACTCAAACAGAAATTGGTCTCTGCCCCTATCTTAGCTTATCCTGACTTCTCCGAGCTCTTTACCCTATCCACAGATGCCTCAAACTTCGGCTTGGGTGCTGTTTTAGGGCAAGACAAGGAGAAGAAGGAAGTTGTGATAGCGTATGCTTCTCGTGGACTGAGTAAAGCGGAGACCAGATATTCCACTATCGAAAGGGAGATGCTCGCCATAGTATGGGCCCTCAAGTACTTCAGGGCTTACCTGTATGGTCGCGAATTTGTTATCTTTACTGACCACGCTCCACTGCGATGGCTTGCGAGTGTCAAAGATACCTCCCCTAGATTAGCGCGTTGGTCCATCGAAACGCAAGAATACACCTTCACGGTGCAGTATCGCCCAGGAAAGACCAATAAGGTTGCTGATGCATTGAGCAGGTTGCCTCTCCCTGATTGTAACGCTGTAACTACGCCTGAGCAGGGAGAACTGCTACCGTCCCTATCTAGTAGAATTCGTGAGCTGCAGCCCACTAATGAGTTTTCCTGCGCGATTGTTCAGTACTTGACGAACGGAAACTTACCGGAAGTCGAGTCCTTAGCCCGTAAGGTTACTCTCCAGGCCCCGGTATTTTTCCTGGAAAACGGTGCACTGTACCACGTCTGGTGCGACTATGAGGGTCGCCGACGGGGTCATACTTGGCCTCAACTTGTTGTACCTCTAGAGCTTGTACCAGAAGTCTTAGAACTATACCATGATCATCTGTTATCGGGCCATATGGGTATAGCAAAGACATTCGACCGCATTCGCCGTCGTTTCTTTTGGGAATCCATGTACGCTGACGTCCGGGAGTGGTGCAAAAGCTGCGTGGATTGCGCCACTAAGAAGCCTCCGAAGGTTAGTACCCGAGTACCCTTGAAACCTATATAGAGGTCGGGGAAAAAAAAACCAACCCGCAAGTGGTGGGGAAAAAAAACCAACCCCCCGTTTGGGCGATAGGGATGAGCTAGCGGGCTCAAATTTTGCATGCAAGTTGGTAGGGCCCATCCCACCTACCACACCAAATTTGAGCTAAATCGGACCACTTTTGAGCATTTTGTGACATTTTGAAAATTTTGGCATTTTTGACCCCCCCAAAAATTCAAAATTTGCCTATTTTTGAAGGCCTGTAAAAAATTTTCCATAGCAGTTAGATAATAACTTTTAATAGTTTCTATGAGAACAACATGTGCTCTTTCCAAAAATGTCGGTCTCGCCTTCCTGCGACGCTTGGCAAGCTGCCAGCAGAATTTTTACAAAATGGGAAAAAAACCAAGGGGTGGGAAAAAAAACCAATTTTTGCTTTTGCTGCCAAACTCCCAAAAATGGTTCTTAGTTGCTCAAAAGTCATCCACATAGCAAGTTTAATGCGTTCTTTCACGTGAACAGCTCAAAATTGCATTTGGACTTGGCAATTTTGTGCTAGCCGGTAAAAACCTCATTTCGGAGGATCGGCTGTTTGGCTCAGCTAAAGCGGCCAAAAAGTACTCTGGGACAAAGAAATACGCGAAAAAACACTGAAACAACGTTTATTTTAATTTATTTCATCGAATTTCGAAAGATTTACAAATTTTTGCATTTTAACATAGAAACTGGCAGATTTGATGAAACCTAGCCAGTTGATGCTGCAAATTTTGATGTTTGATTTTCTCACTTATTATAAGGAATATCGCAAAAATAACTGCAGATATGAAGTCAGCGACGCCGATTTTACCTGTCGCATGCATAAAATCGCTAATATGAGTTACCCTGACCGAATACTGGGGTTGGTTTTTTTTCCCACCGGTTGGTTTTTTTTCCCGCCATTGGTTTTTTTACCCCGGCTAATTAACCGTTAATTACTAATTAACGACAGGGCCTAGAGAGGCGATTTATATACCAAAATGACAGTCTAGACAGGGCTTGATAAGAAAATAATTTGTAGCCGGATTGCTCCACTGGGTAGTTCTGCAGAGTCCAAAAAGTGACTACCTTGGTTTTTTTTTCCCCGACCTCTATAGTAGTTACTGAACCATTTGAAGTGCTCAGTGTTGACTGTGTCGGCCCACTGCCTACTACTGAGCTAGGCAACAAGCACATCGCGGTGTTTTCCTGTTTGTTTACTAAGTGGCCTGAGGCTTTCGCCATCGAGAACACTCGAGCCGATACCATCGCTAGGATTTTTGTGGAGCAAATTGTATGTAGACATGGAGCACCTCGTGCTCTATTGTCAGACAGAGCCAAGTCGTTCCTGAGTGAATTGGTCATAGAAACCTGTAAACTACTAAATGTTCGCAAGTTAAACACGAGCGGCTACCGACCGGAGACAAACGGTAACTGCGAGCGTTTAAACAAAAGCCTTGTTGTTGCGCTGAGTGCGTACGTTAGCTCTTCGCAGAAAGATTGGGATGTTTATCTCCCATACATTCTGCTTAGTTACAGGACTGCTATCCAAGACAGTGCAAAAAAGTGCGTGCCGTGCAATCCAAAAAAGTGCGTGCCTGCTTTTCTACGTCATGTTTTTTAATTTTTCGCGCCTGCGGCACTATTCTATATCGATTTTAACAATTTAAAACTTTAACAATGCGCCTCGCAGAGCTTTTTATTAAAATCTTTTCAAGCTCTTCAATACAAATTTTGCAATTATGTCAAAGAATTTCTCAACTTTTACTGAAATCTTTTTAAAGATTTCCATTACGGCTTTTTTCAAAATTTCAAAAATTTTCTCAACTTCAGGGGGGCTCGGCCCCCCAGACCCCCCGCGTCGCATGGCGACGACTCCTAAATCTCGTCATTTTTGTGGCTCAACTCTTTGTTGAAAACTTCGCCGCCATCCCCCCCCCCCAGCGTAAACGTGCCAGGCGAAGGCAAAAAATTTTTTCCGGCTCGACCCCCCCTTTTCAAAATCCTGGGTGCGCCCCTGGCTACCCCCCCAGATTTTTGGCCCAAAAGTGGCCAAAAATGGCATAAAATCGAAAATGGGGGGGGTCCCCCCCACCCTCCGTCGGACCCCCCCCAGATTTTTTGCCCAGCCACACCTATATATATATGGTTACAGCTATGGCTGGGGGCATAGGTGTAACGGAGATTTGGGGTGGGGGGGCTCACCCCCCAACATTTTTTTGGGGGGCCCCTCTGGAGAGTGGAGACCCCCCCCAACCCCCTCCCAGGTCCCATAGGTGCAACGGAGATTTGGGGTGGGGGGGGCTCCCCCCCCAACACTTTCTGGGAGGGGGCCCTCTGGAGACCGCCCCAACCCTCCCCCAAAAATTTTCAATTTTTATGTCAAAAATCGCATTTTCAGCCGTTTGTAATACTAAAACATCGAATCATGAAGTAATTTTAACATTAGACAGTGGTTTTAAACTCTAAAACTTGATTGTCCAGGTGTTTCTAAGTTCAAAAGAAGGCTAATATTCAGTCAAAAAGTCCATAAAACTATTGAAAACGTGTATTTCTCGCAATAACAAGTACTTTAGGCCAAAAATTTGGACTTTTTGGAAATTTTTGCAAAATTTACCCTAAAAATACCCTATTTTTGGCCAATTTTGGTGCCTTCGGCGCGACTACCCCCCCCCCACCTGTGGGGGGGGGGGACGTCCCCCCCCAAAATTTCTGGGGGGGGGGGTTGAAAAAATGCTTGGGGGGCTACCCCCCCAACCCCCCCCCCCCCACCTTACACCTATGCCAGGACCCCCCCAACCCTCCCCCAAAAATTTTCAATTTTTATGTCAAAAATCGCATTTTCAGCCGTTTGTAATACTAAAACATCGAATCATGAAGTAATTTTAACATTAGACAGTGGTTTTAAACTCTAAAACTTGATTGTCCAGGTGTTTCTAAGTTCAAAAGAAGGCTAATATTCAGTCAAAAAGTCCATAAAACTATTAAAAACGTGTATTTCTCGCAATAACAAGTACTTTAAGCCAAAAATTTGAACTTTTTGAAAATATTTGCAAAATTTACCCTGGCCTGAAAATACCCTATTTTTGGCCAATTTTCGCGCCTTTGGCGCGACTACCCCACCCCCCCCCCACAGTTGGGGGGGGGGACGTCCCCCCCCCCAAAAAATTTCTGGGGGGGGGTTGAAAAAATGCTTGGGGGGCTACCCCCCCAACCCCCCCACCTTACACCTATGGCCATAGGTGTATATACCTTGAGAAAACGTTGGGGGAGGGGGTAGCCGAAATTAGGGTGGGTGGGGTCAGCCGTTTTGAGGTGGGGTGGGGTCCGGAAAAATCTAATTTGGGGGGGGGGTAAAAAATTTTTTGGTCAAAAATTTAGAAAAAATGTGCCAAATTTGCTAAAAAAGCGTTATTTCCAACTAAAAATCACCAATATTTCTTCATTTTTGCTCATTTGTTCGAAAAAACTTGGATTTTTTCAAAAATTTTGAATTTTTCCAAAAAATTTCGAATTTTTACTAATTTTTAGGCAAAATTTTCAAAATTTTGAGGGTGGGGTCTGGCAAATTTGGGTGGGTGGGGTCTGGGATTTGGCCATCTTTGCCAGAAACAAAAAACTTAAAGTTCCCATTTCAGGCCGTTTTCAGTTGGAATTGGGAATTTTGAATGGCTGTAACGTTTAATTCCCGGACGGGCTTCAATGCATTGTGTAGGGTTGGGTCATAGAGATTATCAATGAACACAATTTTATCGAAATCCGTGAAGGCAGAATGTTTTACTCAAGCAGCCACGCGATAATGCCAAACTTAGTGAAATTCACTAAGTTCCCTTTGTTCACTTTCAAATTCACTAACAGCTTATGAGTAAGGACAGGTAACGTAGTAGGATTTCTAGTCCGTCTTCTACAATCCACTGAGTTTCTACTGCCAACTAATTAAACTTTTAACTATTAACTATTAATTTGATTAGTTTAATATTAGAACTTTGTTTTATTGCAAATATTTTCGTGTTCTGTTATGGCTCGTTGAGTTTGGGTTGAACTTATTGTTTTTCTAGTAGTCTGTTGTTATGTCTAGATAGCAAGTATGATTCGGACTTTAAGTTCCTTTGATATTTGCTGTAAAACTTGCTTTTCGTTCCTTTATTTAGTCTGTGAATGAATTCTGGTTGGAGTCAAGTTGTTGCTTTGCACTACAAAATTGACATGTTTTCAGATTGCTTTTATGTTTCATTCAACCACTTTAGCGAACTGTGGTCAGCTACCTCAGTCAAAACCTCAGTAACCAGTCGAACTTATTTCATCTGTTAGCCAAATCAGTTCGTATGTTTGGTTGCTGTTCATTATTCAGTTCTCTTGTAACTTATATTCTGTCATAGTGTTAATGATTTTAGTTTTTTGATGGCACCGTATATTCGGTATTTTGCAGGAGCAGATGGGACAATCAACTCCTTAGCCTCCAACAGCACGCTCAAGGTTCAACGTGCACTTGCATAAACTACATGGCCTCGCTTCTTACACTCACAATGCTAATTCGGCTAATTCGCAAACAATGATTTTCATTCAATTTCAAAAATTGCCCTTTCGGGAATAGCAGAAACCATGGTAGTATATGATCTTTTGCAGCGATTAGTATAAATGTTTTTATTGCCGGTTAATTATATACTTTAACTTAAGAAACTAATGTCTTTAATCTCCAAAGACAAATTTAAATTTTGGAACCCAATAATCGATTATACATCAAGTCCTATCGTTTCCTATGTTACTTGCCCGCGGATACAGTCTTGAGCTCATATACGTTTCAGAGTGCATTCGTTACTCCACTGCAGGCGAACTTGTCTGTCCTGCAATCTTGTAATCTCCACCGTTCAAGTTGTTGATTGGACTTCGTTGCCAATTCAGAACACTTTATGTTGTGCATTTTATAATGCACTACTTTTATTGTAACTATGCGTCCAACGCAGTAAACAAGCTTTATTTACAGTTTACGGAAATAGTGAAAATCCTAAATAGTCTACTAAATCGAATGCTGTGTGTAATTGTATTAATGTCAGTCATTAGGTTGCCTCTGATTTGAGGAACGAAAACATTGGTGAATGCTACCCGCAATGCATCGTCGGAGCTGTTTGCAAATCAGAAGTAGAAAGAAAGGGTTCAATCCGACACAGCCAAAATCATATAGCTGGATGAACACAAAGCTGACGTAAGTAACAGCGGGATTCGACTTATCTATCTAAAATTGGCATATGCAACATGTAATAAATAACAACAAAAACGACAGCAAATTCATGGTCAGCACAGTATGTTGAAAATAGGCGACAGTAACAGTGACCATTACGTACAGCACAACCATTCGTATAACCGACTTGCTTGCTTTTTGTACGTACTACGTACTATCAAGAGCAATGACAGTGTCCAATGTGTACGAATTAAGATCGATTTCGAGAGCACTAGCGGAGTTTGAATAAAGTTTACGACATTATCGGTTAAGGATACTTAATCTAACAAGTGCCAAAATTTGTTAGCTTTTCCAAACTCTAGGCCAAAACTGTAAAGGAAACAATGATTTCAGCCAAGTGGCCATTAGAGTCATTAAATTTAAAGGCTCAACCTAGCATTTAGGACGGCCGTCTGGCCGGCGTTTTCTAGTCGACCGGAAATTAAAAACACTTTGGAAAGATTACCTGCGCAGCGAATTTTACATTTACATTCTTAAGAACATGCGTATTCGTGTTGGTATACCTGAGTAGGACCGTAATCATTGCTGGCGTGTACAAGTTGCATCAAATTATGCGGCACCACACAGACCGCATGCACTGTTACATATACCAATATCCAGGCAGCTGTTTGGTGACGATTACGTCGAACCGCTTCGGGAAAGCGAACGCGACCAAAATTTGGATGACGGAAAAGTCTGAACACAATACTAATATAAGATACAGTAATGATCGCAGCGCAGACAATATGAAATGCAGCATTTCCATCGAAAATGGAAACTTGCACTGCTTTAGGCCACGTATGCGTCTTCCAGCTGATTACTCCGTTAACTGTTCCCGCTACCCAAGGGCATAGGAGCAAAACGACCCACGTCTTAACATTAGCCATCTCTTGTCGACTACTTGTCTTTCGATATAATGCAACCGTTCTGGATATTGAAATTTCGACACAAGCTATTATGCTGGCGGTCCAGCCTATCCCAATCATGAAATCAGTAGTTGTTAGCAACGCCATTGATTTATCATGGCCCTTGGATGATTTGACGAAACTGGAAACATTAAAATACATCAGTGGAATCAGATATATAGTGTCGGAAATTGCCAAGGAAACAATCAGCCAATTTACAGGATGTTTAAACCGATGCTTTGTAAGGAGAATCCAAATGATACTTAGGTTGATAGGAATGCATAGTGTCAAAGTGATTAACGTAACACAACCTGTGGCCAACCGCCAGGTAGCTTCATCTAATCCGAAGCTGGGGTCGTCGTCAGTGTTGTTTGTATCATTTAGAAAAATTTCCACCGTTAATGAGTCGTTCATGACATTAACTTGATCTTGACCAGCGGAACTCGTAGTCAAAGAATTTGAACAGCCAAAATATCTATACCAGATTGTTTGAAAAGAACATGTGTAAATCCTAGTCACTTCGACACTTTAGATTTAATTTCTTTGTACAATTTGATAAAAGCTTAAGTTAAGTTAACTCTAAAAATGTCAAAAATGAAGTTAGCGTACTGTGAAGGGCAGAGGTAATAAACAAAATAGTTCGATATGACTGTTCAAAATAAAGAATTGTATTTAATCCTAGCTTAATAATAATCATAAGCTGGCAGCCAGCTGTATACAGTATTGTAACATTCCCAAGAACTGCGCACAGTTCGTGCAAATATAAACAAAGATAACAGTGGCATCATTTATGGTGTATATACCCCATAAAATGAATTGGCGTCAAACCTAAAGAGTTTATTGCAAATTAACAAACCGCGATTTCAGCTTTTCCTATTTGGTTGCTGATTAGGTATAAACTGCCAGTGCAAGTGCTCCGATTCTGGAGACTGGTGGGCGTACAATCAAGAATTTTGCCAAACTGCGAATGTGTTTGAAAAGAAAATTCGGTGAGTGGGGCTGTGACCAAGTTGACTAACGATACCACTCCCAAACATTGCAGCATTGCAGTATTGTTATCGTTGTTAGCCCGACATTTAGTCTATCCGAGCGTTAATGCCGAGCTGTTGGGAAAATACTGTATCCTGTTGATACAGTTTAACTGTTCCTGCTGCGTCACGACGCAGCAGGTCTACTATAATCAGTTTAGAGGTGATTTAACATGTACGTAATGATATTCTTTCTTTCCTATGAAATATACATGCTGCATTGTGGAATCAATGTATGTTGATGATATGCAAATTAGGTTTTTGCAGAAGCAAGAAACGTCCGGATGATATGTCATGCGCAAATAAGGAAACCTCGTACAGATCTAAAAGTAAAGAAATAGTCACATTCTCTAACCCTGCTTTATAGCCGCAGGACTCTTTAATACGTATTCGATCTTCCATGCGCACACGGAAAGGAATCGTTAGACTGTGGCGATTGTGCATTTTCTAACGAAATCTTGGGAGTTCTGCTTATAAGTACTCCCACAGTAGCCTTACTTCTTAAAGTATAATTTCGGATGGCAAAATCCATGAAGCAACATGAACTAACTAAACAGCATTGATTGCCAAACTACTGACGACTTAAAAACCCATTCCCATTCTTCTGGCATTCTGCAATAAGCATCAGTGGCTCAAAAGTTATCAACGTCTCATCCCGGGTTAGCTCGCTAAATTAAATTTAAATTATTTAAATATTTATTTATTTATTTAAATTAAATTTAAACACACTATTAAATTCGTACATATGTTCAAGACAGCCAAGTACAGGCCCGTTGGCGACTGAGGCCGGATTTAAAGTGATGTGTCTTATGAAGCTTCTCAGAAAGATTTCACCATACTATACTTATCTTGCTTTCAACATTACATTTGGCACTGGCGAAGAATTCACAGATTTTAAACTATGTATATAATTATTGCAGACAAAGTTAGAAGAATTTAGGGCTAATCAGGAAGCTCCATGTTTTGCAACCTGACAACCTCATTAACTCTAATTTATTTTGTATTCTTGCGTCTTGCTTGATTTTCCAGAGAAACTTCACAGATACAAGAATTGTTTGCTCGCAGCAGGTCTATTGTGACCCGAAGGTAGCAATTTGCGGTTTCAGCCCATGTTCTGCTCTAAACACTACAAATTTTGCACAAAACTCTTGCTTGTTTCACAGAATGACAAATTCAAAAATAAGTCCACAGAAGTTGAGCTTGGCGAGCGGAACTCGTAGTCAAAGAATTTGAACAGCCAATACATCTAAACCAAATCGTTTGAAAAGAACAAGTCTAAATCCTAGTCACTTCGACACTTTAGATTTAATTTCCTTGTACAATTTCGTACCCGTGAGAATGTCATTTTATATTTGCTGAAGAACATGAGCTGACGGAATGTGACTACAGAAATAAATCTACGTTTTTGTTCAGGTCCATAACCGTCTATCCTAATGTGGGTCTCACCTATTCCAATCGCTTCAAAACTCTGAATAGATAACCCATGATTCTAAAATTTTGCCAATATACACCTTCGTGATGACATTTTACGCAAGGGATACTAGGGATCTTGCGTTAATGGTAAGGCATCACCGGTATTAATGAAGAGCATGGTGTGGCCTAATTCTCCACCCGGAGCAACCAAACCATCATCATACTGTGGTAACAAACAACCGTCTAAAATACGACTTTTAGCTGTCGGCCAGCACAGATTTAAACATATCTAACTGTTTGAGGATACACTGTTTCACAGAGCAATTATTCCGTAGCCATACTACAGAGCAGCAGTTTATTTGTCTAATATCAATGGAATGGAATGAAATGAAGTGAACAACCGTCCCACAGTATGCAAATATTCCCTATAGTTCTGCTTGGTCATGTTCGCCTGTTCGCCCCTGAACCCTAGTAGTCACAACACGGGAGAAACTACATAAGTAAACAGTCATAATTTCAAATTATGCTGCATATATTAACTACCGGCTGACTGTCCGGTATCTAACCGATAGCTTGGAGACGAATCTATGCAGCTAAATGTCTAGGGTGCAACAGTCAACCCAGTCCCTAACTAATATCCCTCCCTAATATAATAAATAAGGCATCATCAATTTACTGCAACAACTTACGAATTTATTTTCAATGAAAATCACCAATGTGTCGTATAATAGTAATAATACTCAGCTCAAGCCCGCAGGCGACCAATCTACATCGAAGAACAACACATACTGACTAATTAATGAATTTAGCTAATTATTGACAGACCCAAAGCAGGGAATTCTACACATTAGAGATGAAAAAATCAATCAAAGCATTGATGAAATACATTTCGCATAGCGAGTATTTAACACATATATAATACGTATACATACGTACGCACGCTGCTCATTAGCCCGTCGGACAAGTGCAGTCCACAGCTTTTGATAAATGAAAATGAAACAACTCGTATTTTATTGAGGTACATGCATGTGCCAATTTTAGCGGCTTATAATTAAAAATTAATCCAAGTATTGTAATTGCAAAAAACTTGTAGCACTTTCCAATATTTTTCAAAATACCTAGTTCAGCTTTAGCTTAGCAAATTAATTTGAAGTTTGATACATTCGTACTCATAGAAATCACACTTATGTTCTTACTGAACACCACGTAATTTGTCATCTTTGAAACCTAATTGGACTTTATTGTTCTTGGCTCCAATGTATATAATATCCCCAGGCATGCACAAGTAGTTACAGAATAAGATAGGGTTGTGTATATAGTTGGGTTAAGACTGGAAGCAGAAGTCGGTCATGGTCAGCTGGCCCAGAGTAATCCTGGCAGCACCGCCACAGGCTTCAACGTTGCGCATGGATCCACAAATACCCGAGACTCCCGCAGTCTTCACCCTACGTAACCAGCAACAGCAGCAGCTGCGGCAACAACAGACACAAGAAGATTCAGGGCAAACAGCGAGCTATTTACCCCCTGGGAAAACTGTCCATATAAGGCCCGGTAATACCTTGAACCAAAAAACAGAAGGGGCAATTGCACCCAGACGGGACCACTGAGACCCTCCCCATTTTTAACCAAAATGCAGTATATACATGTTCCAACCACTGATGATTTCCTAGGACAGAGCTTTTGTAGGAAAAAGATGTAAGGGTAAATGGCATGAGCAGCAGCGCAGCCTTATCCTGGAACCCGGGTATATATACACAAAAGGAGATATAAGGCAACGCAGATAGTATCACCGTTCACCCACTGGAAAAACTGTCCATATAAGGCCCGGTAATACCCTGAACCAAAGGACAGAAAGGGTAATTGCACCCAGACGGGACCACAGAGTCCCTCCCCCATTTTTACCCAAACTGGATTTAGGTGCCGACCAGTGATGACTTCCTGGAACAGTGCACTCGCAGCAGAAAGTTGCCAGGATTTTGTGGACGGGACCTGGACGAGAAATGGTACAATTCTCAGTACTGGGACCCGAAGGAGTGACATTAGGCGAAGCAGAGGTCACCTTAGCAAAACTAACCCAGTAGTAGCGGCAGTACAAACAGCTGGCTGCACCAGCTGAAGACCACTAAGGCCAAGCTGCGCCGCCAATCTGACGTAATTTCAATACATTTGTCTATCTGGCAATTTTACTTTCTGCTAGATTAGATAGCGCATTGGAATTTATGTCAGATAACTTTTTGGCAAGCAGATAGTCAAATAAAGACGTTTAAATCATATTTTGCTATCTGGCATGCCAGATAGCTGTCTGGCAGATTTGTCTATTTGGCTTCGACAGATATAGTTTATGCCTGTATCATGATATAATACCTGCATATACAAGACATAAAAACTTCAATAAGAGGAATGGTGAGAGCGTTGTAGAAAAATACTGGTGGAAAACAAGTAGTCACATCTTTACTAGAGCTGATTTCTTTTATGGCATAGGATAACGTGGGGGAATGGGGGGTAGGACCCCCCAACCGACAAAAACGTTAAGACCCCCTTAGTGAAGGGAAAAAGGGTAGATTCCTTAGCGATTTTTATCAAGAATTCAACATTGTCTAGCAAATTTTAGCGATTTTTTCAAGAAATTTCTTAAACATCGACAAAAATAGTCATTTTGACTGTTTTTGTAAATTTGCAATATTTGCTAATTTAGGTGTAGACACCTTTGGACTTTTGGAATCTTTAGGGGTCGACCCCTCGTCAGAGTCAGGGTAGACAACCACACCCCAGATTCTGACCCAATGTTAATGTTTTTAGGGTACCCTTATACATATGTAGTTTGGTGATGTGAATACAAAGAAAAGTTCCTTGTAGGTTGAGAATGTACTAAAATGTTAATATTAAAGTGTTTTAAGTGTGGAATTAGGAAACTTGAAGAGAACTTGAAGTTTACACTGTCTTATAAAGTAGACCTAAAGAAAAGCTAGAGAAAAGCAATACTTATAGAGTGACACCCACTTCGATGCAAAGAAATTTGCATTTGAATTTGTGTGTTTACGTAATACTACAGTACAAAATGATTTTATGAACGTTAAATTGGTTGAAACTAGTATCGTTTTGTAGTGCTTGAAAAACTGAACATATTCATTTTGAAACAGATCAAAGCGTTCAGTTGATCACGAGAAAATTGTATTTGAAGTATGACCATAAAAACTAACAAAACATAAGCTGATTTAAACTTAGTTGGTTCAAGATCGGATAACCAAATTGGTAAGAGCGTCGGATATTAACCGAGTGACCTGGGTTCGAATCCTAAACCGATCCATAACATGTTCTTCTAAGACTGTTTATTCTTTTTGTTTTCAGCACAAGACACTGTAACTGGCATGATTTTGACATTTAAAGCTGCAGAACATGAATAAATCCTGATTCCAACATACATATTTCCTAGCTAAGATTGACTGTCCTTATTGAACAATTCCTTATTAAACACTGATTAATTACCCATGTACCTCTGCCTAATTTGCAGTAAAATCACGACTGTTTCATTAACTAATACTAAATAACTGTGAATTCGTCAATTGGCCTTTCAACACGGAGTATTTGGTGCTAATATTTGATTTTCTTTTTGTTTGAACATCATTATGTTACGATTCAGAGAGGTAATTTCTAGTACGATTTTAGATTCTTAGATGCGGCTCATTCGTCCCCTGATAGCAGGGCGACTTACACAGATGACCGGAGGTCTTATGATTCTGCAGACCTAATTCGGGGTCCCCGTGACCCTAGGCAGTAGATATAATCTAGTGAACCAGATACGTCAACATTTTATGCGAATACACACCATGTCCACGCCAAAATACGGCATTTTCACAATAACTATACTTTTATCCCCTAAATGTTACGAATCCCTAACTAACATGATTGTGGACCAAATTGCTACTCAATTTAGCCTTATTCTTGCCTAATATCTGAATATTTGTTCATTCATTCTGACAATCCAAGGCCCTGATCGCACAAGGGAGTTTACACGGTACGCCCCTCATTCACACTCGCAGCTACCCAATATTTGTTCCAGATTTTCTCTCAAGAAGCGGGGCTAATCTTGGAACCTCACCATCCATGAGGGGTTTACTCAAGGAGCCCATTACGTAAATTTTGGGGTCACAATCATAAAAACAATCACACTCACAGTTACACCAACAATTACACGATCAATTAAAAACATAAACAAATCCTATCTACTTATTAACTAAAAATAAGCCACTTAAGTATGCACATTCTTCTTTGTTAGCACGTTATTTCTGACTACCATCCTCTGCTTTTTTGAAAAAAATTTTTTATGGAATTTTCGAGAATTCTTGTGAAAGTAAGGAACTTTCGAACTTTGATAATTAACGGAAAGCGAACGAACAAGGATTGCCCAGGCAATCATTACTATGAAACAAGACTATCACAATTCCCCAAAACAGCTTTTATTAGTTAAGTTAAACACTCGAAGCCGGTCATTCCCCTCGATATAACTTAATAGTTAACTAATGAAAACGATTCTGATTTTTGAAACCTATTTGTTTTAGGAACCCACCTAAAGCTGAAATAAAACAATTATTTCTGACGAATATGGCCGGCAATTCCTAATTGCCGACTGTGGGGAGAAAATAATTCTTAAACTAGCAGATCTAACATGAGATCATAGCAAAGGGACCTCCTAACTAAACTCAGGGGTGGGTCACCACCACTCAAAATTCCCATTCTTCACGAAAAAAACCGTGGTGGTAAAAAGTAAAATGCTGAGCACTAGGCCCCTATTAAGAATTAGGCTGCACTGGCCGTGACTTGGTTGAAGATTAAAATAAAAAAATTAAGCCTAAAAATAAAAGTAAAAGTAGGCCAAAGGCCCCCTGAAAAACCCTAGAAAAGTTCGTTCCTAAAGGTGCACATGGCTGAGCATAATATGCTCAATGGCCCTCGATATGTGTGTGTTTGCTTGCTTGTTTCTAAATTCATCTCCTCTGACATGTGTGGGTAAGAGAAGGCCGAACTCGTGTCCAGTGGGGGGAATAGTGCGCTGGGGGAATAGTATTCTCCGGCCAAAACGCTGGCACTCCAGGAGAACGCACTAGAGAGGGGGATACACGGCCGCTCTCGGCCGGAGCTAAAACAAACACTGACTTGTTTGCAAAATTTTGGAATGAGATGACAGCGAGTTGACAGCTCATTGACAGCTCAAGAATTTTGGGTTTTCTTTGTTCTAGGTTAAAGTTTCTAGAATCTTAAACCGTTGGCTAGCCCCGGGCTGGGGCTGGCTGGTCCGTTGGGGGTGAGATTAATGAGAAATACAAAATATTACCTCCCCCCCAACTGACCACTTTTCTGATAAATATCCCAGGCTGAAATTTCGCTACATTATGTGAAACTTTGGTTAACACGTAAAGTAACCGAAGGGAAATTTTCTGAATTTAAAACTTGGCTTTCATGAAACAGAAAATAAAACTGAACAAATGGAAGGCCTCCCGGGGCCTTATACAAAAACCAATTTTTAAGTGCCAATTCTGACACAATATTTAATAAAAATTTTCATTAGTATTTTGGCTGCTCCCTTGACCAGTTTTCTGATAAATATTCCATGCAGAAATTTCGCGAAACTATGAAATTTTGGTTAACACGTAAAGGTAACCAAGGGATAACTTCCAAATAAAAACTTGATTTCCACGAAATAAACAATGAGGTTGAACGAACAGAAGACCTCCCTGGGCCTTTAATAAGCAACCTATTTTCAGAAAAAAGCAAATAGCATTTAGCATTTATCAAAATTTCAGCACTATATTTACTAAAAATTATCTTTATTATTTTTAGTTGCTCCCTTGCTTCCTGGCCCATTTCTTTTATTTTCAGCCTGAACTTTTGGCCGAAAACAAGGGACGCAGCTCATTAGAACTGGAAACAATTGCTCTCCACTGATGGAACTCTGTGTCCTCAGCTGACCTGCGGTAGGAGGGCAATTGCTACCTAAAATGTGCATACACAATTCTACGTATTTTTCCACTAAGTATAGACAGAATATTAATAGTTTACGTAATTAACTACTTATGTCTAGCTAAATTTCATTTTATTTTATTTATCTTGGAGGGAGGTAGGCCCCCTCCGAACCTATTTTTCTACACCAAAAGGACTAAATCCTTCAGCGAGGCAATTCTTTGCTGAGCCTTGGCCATCAGAGTGGACATCTGAGGACAAGACCCAGGGAATGAAAACGTGAATGGGCGTAGTAGACAAGTGACTGCCATGTAGTCTGGGAAGCAGACGGCTTCCCAGTCTGGGAGAAAAGGACTTTTCTTAAAAATGTTAAAGGACTCTTAGAATTAAGGAAAAGGTTAAAAAGGCCAATTTGAGGCACACCTTTTAGAGGACTTAAGATTACGAAATAAGAAGTAATCTTGCAAAAACGTTTTAGCCCATAACTTTCTGAATATTGGGAATTAGAAGACCGGGTTTGGATTTTTAGAATCAGAAAAGAATTGCCTTTCCGATGAGCCTATGCCATATTTTCGACCAAAATTATAAAAATTGACTAATTACTAATTACTATTACTAATTAATACTAATTTTATAGTTTCATTTAATAATGTTAATTCAATTTCATAACAACATTTCATATACCTACTTAGTTAAAAACGACGTTTTAGTGAACCATCTTCCAGTATGTACGCTTCAACTGCGTAAAACCAATTTTCTTATTGACAACTTCCTACTAATTTTCAGTTTCTTGTGCAAAATTCTTCCTGATATTCTTCTAATACTTTCAATGGAAATTTTGATACACTTCCTGATGTGTAAAGGTATTATTCATGAATTGAAAAGAGTATTTAGAGTATTAAGAGTACTCCTCCATTATTTTAGTGATACAATAATTGAGCCTACTACAGACTCAGGAAGGGTAGCGACCCCTCTTTATTAGCTTAGTTGCTTAATTAGTCACGATTTCTGCAGCATTCTACCGATGTTCCATTTATCTTAAGTGACCTGAATGAGTTAATAGCATTATTTCTAACCTTATATCTGTCAAAACTAGAACCCATATTTTTTGAGTTCCTGGTTGTTTCAAATTTGCTGGCAACTCTGATACTATCACAATATATAATTATTCTATACAATTGCTTGGACGTTCGGATACTCTACTCCAGATTCTGATTAATACATTCCACAAGATATAACTCAACTGAAGATTACAATCCATATCATATCAAATTTTCTTGACATTTTTTCTTGACGTTATTTTACATTATAGACATTAATAAACTTCTGCAGTAGTGATGTGGATCGGATCGGCAGTAAAAAATTGAACCGATCCGATCCACTAAAATTATTTGTCGATCCGATCCAATCCGATCCGGTGATCCCGGTTCTCTTCTTCAAAAAAGCAAAGATAAAACTTATTTTAAAGCCGCATTTGCATTGTCAAATACATCTTGCACACCAATTTCACTGCGTTTGTTTCGTTTTCTAACTATTACGACACACAAATGTCTAATTTTAAAGAATTATTAAAATTGGTGAAGCTGTCAAATTTCCTAGGCATTCACGTTTTGGACTTTGATATTTTATTGATTCCTTTGTATCCCCTGTGGATCCGTGAATAAGCGGCTGTTTTAATCGATTATCTTTTCAAATTTCCTAGGATAGTGAGCCAGCCAATAGACTCTATGGACTAAGTATTTTCTAACGCAACAAGAAAAATACAAAATCAACTTATCCGTTAAAAGCGGTATGGTTGAGAGTTGACACAACCTGGCACAAAAATATCTAGGTACTGAATTTGTTCTTCCAGTCTCTGAAACTGAAAATGAAACGTTCTTGGATTATTGGATATTTTTGGAACTCAAATTGGAATTTTAAGATGAAATTTAATTAAGATATATTTTAATCAATTTAATTATAGTTTACTTTTAATACTTAATACAATTAATTTTAAATTTTCAATTTTGAATTTTATGCGAATTTTTAAACATTTTTTGTTATGCGACTACAAGTTCTCAAGTCTGACAACCTGCTTAGCCAATTTCGCAATTCGTGGGAAAACTTTTATGAAATACTGACAACTTGAACTTGCAAACTTGCAAAATTCTATGAAACTGTCCATATGTCTTCCATTCGCACAGATGCCAGATGCACGGCATATAATGTGTTGCATGGAAGAAATAAACAAGTTGCTGCTTGTTAAATGCTAAACTACGCCGCATATATATATATATATATATATATATATATATATATATATATATATATATATATATATATATATATATATATATATATATATATATATATATATATATATATTTCTCCCTGAGACTCTCAAACCGTAGAGCAGCAAACACACTTCGTAGAAGGAAAACACTGTTCCAAATGGTATGTAACTGCTCCAAATAATACAGTTATAAAAGTAATGTTTTGTGACAATTGTGAAACTGTTGTAATTTATGTGATATTTGGACAGCCGGATCGCCGATCCGGCTGGCTCAAGCGATCCGATCCGGACCGTTCCTGCAAGCCTACCGATCCGATCTGATCCGATCCGGTCTCCGGATCGCGGATCGGGCCGACTTTGCCGATCCGATCCACGTCACTATTCTGGGGGATACTTTACTTAGCACTTAAATTGGACCAATACCTTTCATATGCTTTGGCCCGTAAACAAAGTTACACACCAGATATTTCAACGAAAACAGCATTTTATCTAATCCATTTGAACTGGCCATCCAAAAATTTTCTTTTCTTTTTTAGTTTACTCTATTCAGTATTTTTTAAGCTATTTATGAGCATTGGTAGTTTATTGAAAAGGTTATTTCATTTTAAGGCAAAAGACGAAATGTAAACTCTCCAATTGATCGATGCTTTGTTAGCCATTTTTCAAAGTTAACAATTGTCCGTTTTTAGTGTGGCTTCGTCTTAGCAGCGATCGCATCCAGCTTCTGCTTTATAGCTGTGATCTGAGCCTGGGGCAAAGCTGGCAGGAAATTCTGCTTGTCCGTTCGACCGATCATTCCAACGAAGGTGGAACCAATTTCTTGCAGCGGCACGGAGATAGACTTAGCATCCAGCAAGTATCCGATATCAACGTTGAACTTGACCACCTTCCCACGACCTAGCATCGAATCGATGTAGGATAGGGTAGTTTTCATCTTATGATTAAGATCATCCACCTTATCTCGTTTGCCCTTTAGAACGGCCAACTTCGACTGAAGAGCCTTCAGTTGAGCCTGAAGGCCGGCCAGGCTCTTCTGTTCCGCCTTGAGCTGGTTGCTGGCGCTATTCAGCTGCGCCTGAACCTGATTTCGATGGGCAACTGCGGCGTTCAGCGCTCCCTGAGCGTTGTTCCGGTCGCTCTTGGCGTGGTTGATCTGCCTGGTGATAACGTTGATCGACTCGCAGAAAGCCCGCATGGCGCCTTTTCCTATGTTTTCCACTCCGTGTCCGATCTCTTTCCCCACATGCTCGACTCCCTTGCCGACCTTGTGAACGGTATGATCGATCACGTGACCAACGTGTTTGATCCAGCCTCGCTTTCTTCGCTTCTTGCCGAGGCATTTGTGCTTGGCATCATCGAGTCGATCGTTTGCTGATTTTAGGGCCCGATTGGCGGTGTCCAGGTTCTTCTGGGCCTGGGTGACCGCTGCCTGAGCTGCGTTCACCTGGTTTCGCAGGCCGTTGATCTGAATATTGGACTGTTGCATTTTCTTGTTCGTCTGGTCGACCTGGGCCTTGGTGCTACTGACTTGATTCGAAAGACTGGTCATCTGAGTGTCCATTTCGTGGACGATGGCGTTCGAGTGAGTTGAGGCAGACTTCATGTTGGTCACAAAGCTGGAGCTGGCCTTGGTTAGGTCAGGGCTGATTGGTTTCAGCAGGGACTGAAGGTTGTTGGGATCGTAGTGAGCCAGTTCCTTGTTCAGGGCAACCAGAATTGCATTGTAGGATGCAATTCCGGCACTGTAGGGCACGGAAACATCGCTGGCCAACTTTGCCCGGAATGCGCCTTCGTTGGTGTAGTCTACTCCGAGCACCGAGACAAACAGTAGAACTGCTGAGGTCAGTTGTAGGAATGCTGCCATGTCTACAATAAAAATTTTCAATGTACAAATCTAGGCTTCAAGTTCATTGCTTTCGAATGTCGCCATTACTTTACATGACCTAGACGAAATAATTTTAGTGTTTTTGCATGCAGCCTGCAGTCAAAGTGTCACACCAATGTCTAACGCCCCAAAATTTTTAATTTCGCAAAATTTCTGGGACCTTCAAGAAAAACAAAGGATATATCTGTCGGCTCAATGACAACCTAGCAGCTCCGAGACTGAGCTTACAAGTGCTGCTCGCCGGCTTAGGTTTTTAAGTCTTTTAGATCTCTGGATTTTCTGTACCTTCAGTTCCCGTTTCTAAGATCTAGCGAAAATAGGTGAAAATATTTGTTGGATGTTTTGGACCCCTATTTTCGTGAGCGATAGTCTCACTCAACTGATGTCTGTCAAAGATGGCAAATTGTCTTAATGAAACTAAAGAAATGTAAGTATAGCAGGCATAGGAAAGGCTGTCACCTGGCTATGGATGACCTATTGTACACAGCAGAGATAAAACCGGGTCACTATTTCCTTAACCCAATGTGAGGTGACAGGAAGTTTATTGTATTTAATTTTGAGGTTGGGAAAATTAAAAATTAGTATCATCTGGGGTGCGGTGAGGGTTCTTTTGTGGTTTATGTCAGAATCACAGGGTTTCACCAGCAGAAATTTTGTTAAAATTGTTCTTACTTTTGACTTTTGACTAAATCTGTGGAATACTACAAATATATGATGACGACACTATTGTGACGTAAAGTATTTATTTTTATCGTCAGTTTTAGAGCAACTGCTGAAGTTTTTAGAAAGTGAACATAGGTTGAAATTCTAAATCATTTAATTTAATTCAATCTGCAAAAAGTTGCAGAAATCTATGTACTGGGTCTAGACCGGGAAAGGTTTCTGACCCGGAACATCTGTCGGTTGTCAACTTCCCTTTCAGTTGGCTGATGTGGAAGATGCAAGGGGCCTGAAGGTTGGTAGGTTCGTACCTAATTTCGGGAAACCAGGATTCAGGATAGCATTGGGCTTGCTAAATATGGTTGATTTGGGATTTACCATGCTTACTGAGCAGTTTTCTGTTTAAAATAACTAACTGTTCAGATGCACGCAAATTGTATAGATCACTCATACCGGGGTTAAAGTAAAGTTGATGAGTATGTTTTGAAGAAGTTTATAGTCAAATTTAAAAATTCTTTGCGCGTTTCCCAAGGCGAACAAGATTGCGACAACAAAGCTTTTACTTTTGCTTTCACTTTTAATTTTATGGCTGTACGTGAATGACCAAAAATACAAATTTATATTTACCCAAATTTTACAGAATTTCTTACCTGCCAGAAAGGCTGCAAGCAGCAAATCGAATGTGAAAAATTATGTCTGGGTCTCTGCGGAACCGACTTTTTAAACAGCATGTAGATGTTTACTTTAGAAATTTTGGTTATTACAATCTAAATAACATAAGGATGTGTTCACACATTTATTACCCAGAGTCCGTTCTCTGTGATAAACATTGATAAATAGGTGGGTTATTAACCAGATAATATTTTTAGCGGGTTAAAAACAACTTACATCATACATCATCACCATTGAATTATATTCAAAGCGCACGAATTTCAATATGTTGAAAAACTTATTATTTAATATTATTTTGCAAATTACACAGTTTACTCAAGGTAGCAGCTAACGCTTTGTAGACACTTCTGGTGATGACAATAAAATCCTTGATTTAGCAGCTGCTAAACAATTATGCCTATCGTAAAAGCTTAGTAATCTGAGATTGAGGTTTCATACTGAAACTTTATTATACTGGATGTTACCCATTTCAACACAAATGTTTTGATGCAACGAATTTTTTAATTAATAGTCACCAGAGTTGAGGTTTCCACATCTGGAGCGTCAATCAGTGACAATTTTCCGTCCCTGGAAACTTGACATTTGACCGCAGTTAGGGGCGAATCCGAATTCCACCGTACACACTTTTCCACATTATCCATACTGCATCCAAGGAATTTCCATCTTGGCAGAAAGCCATCATGAACTCTACCGACACAGCAGACGGGTTGAGATCGCTTGCTATGAAAGGTCACATCGTAGCAGACGTAGGTACCAGGTAGGTCACTAAGTGACCTTCGTTTAAGGGCAGGCTCAATTAGATCAGCAGGGAGTCCATGGGAGTAGTGATGAAAAATAGAAAGGAAAAAGAAGAGGAAATGAAATTGAAGTTTTAAGTATTCCATTGGTCGACCTGTCAATAATGGCGTACTAGGAGTCCTAAAATTGTATTGTAAAAATAAAAATAATACAAGATGTAAGTAAATGAAATAAATAAATTACTGAAACAAAATCAGAAAACGATTATGTCAATCCGATTTTAACGAAATTTGTTGGTACGTAAGTTCGAAAACAGCAAATCAGGTGAAGCTCTAATTTTAATATAAAGTAACAAGTCGGCCCCAAAAGGGGCAATATTCCTTGTGGACCTTCAATAATTTCAGTTGAAAATGCTCAAAAATCATCTCAAATTGTTTTATACAAAATTTTATAAAGCGAACGAGACTATTGAGTTTATTGTAATAGTATTCAGAATATTTTTGCTGACAATCAGTTCAAGTTCAAGTTGTTCAAGTTGCTGGCAGTTGAGTACTGCGATTAGACTGAAAATTTTGTCGCTTATATAGGTGCTAGCCTAATTTGCATAATTGAACCTCCGCAAAACGTGCCCTATACTAGCCCTGTGTTGAAGATAGGGCATCGCTGTGCCGAAATAGAGAAAACACATGCTAAACATGGAGAAAACTGATTTCATACATTCCTGCTCCAGCAGGAATAAAAAGATGAAAGCAGCCGCTTACAAATTTGACTAAAATGTACGAAAAGGCACTTGACCTGAACTACTACTTTAAACTACAACTTATGCCATAAATGGTTCATAAACACCCACAGAATTATTCGACACTGTTTATTTTGTTGTGCAACATCCGTGAGAAGCTACAGATGTCCTCGCAATTAACACGTGCTATTACCGTTACTTCCTACAGTTACGCAATGCAGTATTTGTACTCGTGATTGTACTAATTTCAAAGCTGGGAGTGTGTTATGTATTCACTGGTTAACAACAGTCGATTTCAAATTTCAGGAATTTCTATGACTTATCTTAGTTTCTTAAGTTAATCTTAATTTTCTGACGATTAGTGTTCATGAAATATTGATGTTTTATTCCTACAATAAAATTTATTCGTTAGTCATTTCTTAATTCACTAATCATAGACTGTGATAGGCAGTCAATCGGTAGAGCGTTGGCCTGTAGTAAGCCAAAGGTTATGGGTTTGATCCCCATAGCAGGCCCGAATTTTTCGGATCGGAGGTGCTGTAGTGACATCCTTCTTTCTTTCGTTTACACCTTATTCTATTCTTGTTTAGGAAATTTAACTTTCAAAAGCAAGTTTTCAATTTATGCTTATTTATTTTTCTGATTTCACTTAAGAGAACACTTTCACTTAGAGAACTGTTCTCTTAAGTGGGTGTTCTCTTAAGCTTTAGAATACGGTAATCTTGTATTATTCCATAACTGTTTGAAACATATTATCCCAAACAAGAATTTGTACACAGCAAAGATGCTGATTTCGCTCCAACTGCAAGTTAAAAATTCAGGTAACAAAGTGTTACTGAGAAATGCAAGAAAACGACCCAGTGCGCAGTGCGTATGTGATTTTCAGTAAATGGTGAGTTAGATAAGTAAGTAATTAAGTAAGCACAGACTTTTTACAGCCACCTCACCCCAGTCGGTGCTCCGGTTAGGGGTAGTGCCAGCTTAGAACGTATGCATTTTTGAGGGAAGGGGATGCTGACACTGAATAATTGCCATAGCAATTACCCGAGGTGTTCTACAAGGCTATCAGTACGTCCATTACGTCCACCGTAATGCAGGTGCTGTGGTAGCTCCACCAGACAGGCGAGCACCCCTTGACAATCTCGATAAATTGCCCAGGAAGGATTTTTAAAATAGGGTGCTAGAGCTTATTTTTTGTTCAAGCTATAGACTTGACATGATCCTCCACTTGTAGCGCAGTAAGAAACCACTGCGCTACAGGAGGTTTCACAGACTTTTTCCTAGGCAGATGCTCCAGATGCTCTGCAAATGCAAAAGAGATACTGAAATTATACGTATGGCTTCCATTTTAAGGCCCGTATTCGGATACCAGTGGTTAGAAACAATTGGTTAAGTTATCCATCTTTCTTTTTGATGCTGTTGCAAAACTCGTGTAGCATTTCATTCTGACGACAGTTGACGTCAGTGAACAAGTCGGAAACTTTTCCTGATTGTCATTCACAGAGGAAGTTGAAGTCCAAAACGTTATGCAATCTGATGTCGTCTGAGACATGGTTTGCTTAGCACCTACAAGCATTAAAAGTTTGACGTCAATGCAGCTAGGTATTAAAATAATTTTTGAAAATATTTTGTATGTTTGGACTTAGTAATGTCCGGTTACGTATTCCCCCGGAAAATTTCTTTGTCAGTTTGTTTGGTTTCAGTGCGGTCTGACGTTAATCTATTCTGGCTGCAAAGCTTCGTGTGATTCAACAGGTGTTTTTGTCAGCGCAAACTGCTGCGAAAATATTTGCTTTTCTGATGTAAACTGGCTGCTTATCAGTTATCAATGGTTGACTGTAAAAAACAAACCCCGAACAATTTTTGCTATAAATAGGGCCTTCCTTCCCAGAATGATCAAAATCGTCCATATTTTCTTGGACAATCATTCCAGTCTGTTTCAAGACTTGTATCATTAGTCTCAACGACTCGCCTTAGTATTTCTGTAAGTTTTATTTAGTAGTTAATTTGAAACCTTTATGCTTAATTTAGTGGCTAATTTTTGAGGCCCGTCGGCTTAAAATTAAAGTATTGATATAACATTTCAAACTCAATCTGAATCTAAATGTGCTTACTCGTCAAATTGTCGATTTAATTTCGATTTAATTAAAATATATTTCGGACAGCATTGTATAATAATCATAAGTTCAAACCATACATTAACATAGGGTCGGGTCCCGAGAGGTCTTGTCACCAAAAAATTTTGAGGGGGCTAGTACCTTGAACAAAAATTTTCAGGGGGCCTGTACCTCAAGAATAAATCGTAAAATGTTTAGAAAAATGAACGCTAATTTTATTAACATTTGCAATTTTTTATCAAATTTTGCAAAAACCTTTTATTTCTGGAAAAAATTTCAAAATTTCGCTCGATTTAAACATTTTAGCTAAAAAATTCCGGCGAAGCCGGGATTATATTGCAATTTTATTGTAAAAACTAATTTTTTTCCAGCTATTTTTGGAGGTATTTTTGCCTTGCTCCGACAGCTGATAGGACCTGAACATTGTCGCATTGACGTTAGAACCAGGAAGAGAACACAAAACGTCCAGCGTTACTATGGTTCAAACTATACAAGTGCTACAGGCAAGTGTGCTACAGCAGCTTCGTCATACTGGAAACAAAGCCTGCTTTAGTTTAGTTTGCTCTCATGATTGCTTATTCATGCACTACTTTTTCAGATAGTCGAACGAAATGGGTAAAGCTTGGCTGTTGTTATCCGTTCTGGGCGTTATCTGCGCCTTTGGCGCCGGAACCCCGGAAGACATGGAATTGATGCTGAACGATCTTATGGTACCTCTTCGACAGAAACGATCAACGCAAAGTAAGACTGCAATTCATGCTGGGATAGTCCTCTTGCTACCTAAATAAAAAATTGGATCCAATGGACATCGAACTCTACATAAAGCTAGATAGCGCAGAAAAATTCTGAATAATTGAGAATTATATTGACTAGCAAAGTCTTCTGCTGTTACCGTGATCTCAGGAGAGCCTGCTATGCTACCTTGCATTGTTAGATTGTTGTTTTAATATGTACGTTGAATTTGAATCTGTAACAGGTTCCAAAAGTTGCAGCTGAATATCAGTCAAGATAGAAAATCGATTCTGCCAATCCTGAGATCGATATCAATCTACGACTGCTGTTAAAGGCAAAGTAACATTGACGTTCAATTTTCTGGTGTATAAAGTATCAAATACATACATCAAGTATGTATCATATATAAATCGTATGATCTAACTTTTTGGGTAAACTTGAAACTGTTGTCTATTGCTTATTTCAGGCACTGCACTCGCCGATGCCAAAGAGCGAAATCTGAAGGGCCAGGAGATGGAAATGTATCTTGCCCTGAACATCGACTCGAAATGGGAAGAGTATCTGATGCCAGGACCGTTGGCCGTCGCCTTGATCGGTCAACTCATCGTTCTGGCCAATCAGAAAGACTTTGAGTTTGCCCAGGAAACCACCAAACCCTACCAGTACATTCATCACACCCGATTTCAACCTACCATGATTCAGCTGAGCAACGAAGGCTGGCAAGCCTTCCATGAGGCTCACAAAAACATGGACATGATCCGCCTTCATATGATGTCTATTCCCAGAAACGTTAAAGTTAGTCTGAAGTTTCTGGCCACCGGGTCACCGGATGTAGTCCAGAGATTTATGCACATCCCCCTGGATGCTATCAGTGCCGCTGCTGATGAGTGTGTCACTCTTGCCCGAGCCACGGATGAGAAGTTCGTTAGTGTGATGCTTTTGCTGGGCGAAATCGACGAGGCGATTTCGTCCACAAAAGGTGTGACCGAGCAGATGATCCATGAGCTGCAGATCAAGCTGAACATGACCCGGAAGGAGAAGGAATTCCTGGCTCAGCGGCAGAAGTTCACCGAGCAGGAATTCAAGAAGGTATCGAAACAGTTGGATGCCGATAGGAAAGCCTACGAAAAGGCCCTCAAGGAAATCCCGACCGGCTGGAAGGCCATCGGAATGGAGTTGGTGCGCCAGCTTAACCCGATGCAACTGGTCTCCATGGCCATGGGAGGATTCAGTCTTGGCGGGTCGGGTCCGGATGGTGGGTCAGCCTCCCTCCCGTCGGGTGGTGATAGCGGTTCATACTTCCAGGATGCCACCAAAATGATTCAAGATCAGATAGTGCTGAATATTGCCGAGAATTTCTACAACGTCTTCGTAAAACTGGAGGGCAAGGTCGATGGCTGGTTGGCGGAGCTGCAGGGAAGACTGAATCAGACCGGATCCGGAGGAGTGGGGGATATCGACAAGTACCTACAGTCGGTTCTGGTCGGCCTTCAGACTGCCAAGGAAACGATTTCCGGCAAACACTCAAGCTGGGCTGGCCAGGTCCAGGAACTGATCGATGAAGCTACCGATCTGGTGAGCAACTTGAAAGACGCTGCCGACAACATCGCCGGAGTTGGTGCCGATGTGGTGGCCGAAGCCCGTCAGAAGTTGCAAGGTCTGGTCTCTAAGGCGAAGAAATTCGTTGCCATGGAAGGCTCAGACCGGAGGAGGTTCGGTTCGCCAAGGAGGTGGCAGCGGCGGTACCAGCGAATTCAGCGGTGCTTTCGCCAACGAACGCTACAAGGCCGCTGTTCGTCAGCATACGCTGGCCGAGACCTCTCAGCGCTACGACGACTACTTCAAGCAGGTGGTGGCCGTGAACAAGGAAATGACCGATGTCCTGCTCAAACTATCCTCCTATGATCTCAGTAAGGTCAACTACGAACAGATCCGAAAGATCATCCAACAGGGTATCGCCGCCATCTCCAAACTGAAGGAACAGTGGGGACAGTTGATCCGATTCTTCGAGATCATCTCCAGTGTTGCCAGTGTCACCATGAAGAACAACGTGGACAACTTCTTCCAGTACAGTACGGAGGCTGGCAAAGTGGTGGCAATCCTTGGTGAAGACGCCCTGGAACCAGTCCGGGATGTTCTGGGAGAGGAAGCGGTGCGAATTGCGACGGTTTCGAAGTTCCTCTACACCCTGTCCGATACCTATGTCAATGTGTCCAACATGTGCATCATGGACCGGCTGGCTGGTATCTCTAAGCTGCAGCAGATCGAAAATGTTGCTCAACAACAGGTGGTGCTGAAACAGCTGTTCAGCGGGACCAAGCAGGCTCAGAAGAAGATTCAGGAAATTGCCAACCGTAAAAAGCAGCTCTATAAGGCTCAGGTCGACAAGCAGACTCAGGATATCACTCACATCTACAACACTCTGGGACATCCAACCGACGATGACAAGAATGCCATCGATGAAGCTGAACGGGAATTGCAGGACAATGGATACACAACAGACAATGGAATTGACTTTCAATGCCCCCTATGTTAATTGAACTGGACTAGAATAGAACTGTCTTATGTAAACTGATGTAAACAAATACTAGTTTAAAGTAAAACTGACAACTTATAGTTAATGGTTTTTATTGGTTACCAGTATACAAAGCAATCGCTTGCGAAAATTGTGAAAATTAGTCAAAGCTCAGTTAGCGATAATGTTGGGACAATCCCTCATAATCTGGGAACGCCATTTCATAGAGATATCAAGCGGAATAACCCTCTGAAGAATTGTATTTAAGGTGGGGATTCCTTGTGGTCACATAAAGTTTGCACCATTATTACTCATTCATTATATACTTGGAGTTAAGAAACCATTTTTATATCAAAATGTAGCTTGGACATTATCTCTTTTTTAATGCATGCCACGAAACTAAGGTTACTTTTCTAAAATATTTTTAACACATTTTAGAAGAAGTATAATTTTCCAGAATTTTTGCAGACTCAAGTAAATTTTTTGCGAGACATCGGTTATATCATTCGATACCTCCATCAAATAGCTGGGGACGATTTTTCTATTTATTGTGAAATCGCTCTTCGGTGTACAGAAATAAGCTGAAATGTGTGCGTAACCTGTATTTTGCCTACTTTTTCCAAATCTGTCAAGCGATTACTTTAGCTAGAAAGCAGCAGTCGGGACAACTAAAAAATCGTCCCTGGGTATATTTGTGCAGAACACATTTGTTCAGTAGCAGCCCTCCAGCTTGCATGGTGGAATGCTCCACAATCTTTGGAAAATATTGGTCGTGATTTTGGCAAAAACTACATTTTTATGATAGCAGCCTACAGGATAGCAGTTGGAAGACGATCATGCGTCGGACAATTTGTCCCTGTAAGACCTTCAGATCGGCGCCCTTAGTTTGATTTCACGGCTTGCGTAGTTCAAGAAATGTTGGATTATTTTGATAAGTGTATAGCAGTTGCCATAAGTGTATAGCTATAGCAGATAGTCATAATCCGTATAGCAGTTGCCAAACGTTCAGAAATTGGGGGAAACCACTCTGACCGGAAATCTCGAATTTTTGAATCGGGATTGCACGGGAGGGTGTTAGAACGCTAAGAGGACTTATTTCGGAAAGTTTCATCAAATTTCATCATGATTTACGCCACCAAATAAATAATATGTGCCCGAAAGGAATCGCCTTAAGGGGAGGGTCGTTTTTGTTCAAAAAATTGTTAGACACGGATTCCGTTGGTTTCACAAATAAAGGTACATGTTAGGGTTGTATTGATTCAACGATTTTATTTTCGATTCGATTCAGTTCAGTTTTACTACTGCTCCGAAATGAGGGATTCGATTCAGTTTGATTTACAACCACTCAAATTTGAAACTATTCGATGCAGCTCGATTTCGATCATTTGAACAAGCTGCGATTTGATTCAGATTTCCAAATTAGTGACTTTTTATTCGATTTTTGATTTTTCTTAAAATTAACCGTACCCAAGTAAATGCAAGTGTCAAACACTAATCTGTTGGCACACTAACTAGCTATCTAACAGCTAGTGATGCTTCAGCGACTGAAATTGAAACTGTAGCTTCCAGGTTTGTGTATACAGGTTTCGGTATCAGTCACTGGGAACTGAAACTTATATTGAAACTATTTTGGGAGGTGACCTAATTGAAACTGAAACTACTTCGATCAAAGACTTGGAAACCATGTGACCGAAACTATTATCAGTCTTTCTCAAAACACGAACATTCGACGATTTTAAGACGTTGTTTAGTTAATACTCTACAGTAGGAGCATGAGTAATCGTTAATTTATATTATTTCTGAAGGCTGAAGTTAACAACTGTAGTTTTAACTACAGTTATTAATAGTAATTAACGGTAGTTTTTGAAAGAACTGAAACCAAAATGGAGATTGAAATTATTTTGCGTTCCCTACTGAAACTTAAGCTGAAACCGAAACTTTCTTCGACCGATTGAAACTAAAATTATCTTCAAACGCATATTAAACTGAAACTGAAACTAAAAATGAAATAGGGCCTACAAATGCACCAATTAGAACACTCACAAGGATAGTATTTAACTGTAAAGTAAATCGACAGACAATCGCGCACAATGCATACTTTTATGACGAACAGAGCTAGGGTTTATCAGTATACCATATTGAAGCAATTACAATGATAATATTTCAGTGCAAAAGTGGTTAGCTAGCCAACCAGCCAGCCTAGCTAAGCATTTTTGTGGTTATGACCACGTTGGCACCTGTGCAGGAAAACTTTATTTCGATCTTACTTACACAGACGGTGAGGGATGGAAACTGGGTCACTTTTTTGTAAATCATGACCCACTCAACTAGAACACTAATTTGACCCAGACCAAAGGCGACCCACAAAGTTTTAAATGTATAAAAATGTATGCATGTATAAAGGAATATTTAATGGTTTTCAAGGCGCACGGTTGCCTGTATAAGGCAATAGGACGAAAAAACTGTCACCGGCCGGCCAACCAGTATATGGCTGCTTGACTGCTTGCTGGCCTGTTTCTAATCTAGCCGGCTTGGACAGATACGGTGAATAACCGTAGGCGATTTCTCAGATTCTCAGATTTACTTCTCAGAAAGCAATGCGGTATAGCTTTTGATGCTAGCCTTCCTATGGCATGAGTGACACTTAATTTTATTGATGTCGTTTGTAGGTAATTGAGGGATTCTTAGTTTTGGAGGATTAATTTGTAGGTAGATGAGTGATTGTCAGTTTTGAGTGTAGGCAATGAGTGAAACTGAGTTTTGTTATCTGATGTCGGCAACTTCAAACAGCAGGTAATAAAGTTATAGGTATTAGAGGGATACAAGCTATGGAATTGTCATTTCTGTGTTTTAGAAGCGGTAGTCATGCTAACACGATTGTAACTTTTGGGCCTGGTTGAGCCTGAAAAATGTGAATTATCAGTTCAGTTGTTGAGTTTCGGTCCTAGCAGCTGGTCGGGCGTTTGTCCATGTGCGCCTCGGCGCAGCAGGTCTACTATAGTCGGTTTGGCGATAACTTTAACACACAAGTAATGCGTTTTATACAGCTTTCTATAAAATGCACACGTTACTCTGTAGTTCACACAATCAGTTAAGTCAAAAACTATGCAAATTAGCTGTTTCCATGAACGTCAAATAACATTTCTAATGTCACGTCATAGATGAGATTTCTTCGGATTTCTGTCGTCATGAATAAGTACATACATATTATCTCATTACTTCAACTTTACTTTCACCTTAACTTCGTCAGTGGTCAATTATTATTGCTATTTAGTCTTGTTGCAGTCTTAAATTTTTTAAAACGTAATGGCGCTAATACATGAAATGGATTTGATTTAACATCGATCAAACTTGAAACATGTATTTAAAAATACCGGCATACACATAGTTGACTGGTTACAGTTCAGTTTCGATTTCGTCATTTGCATTCGCTTGCAAATTTGCTGAAGGTCGGTCTTCGGTAGGGCTTGACTAATTTTTTGGTTGTTTGAGGTCTTTCTTATGAGTTCGTTTCTTGGGTACAGAATCGACCTAACAAATGTCTGCTGGATAGGATCTAACAGTTTGGAGTAATTGATCTGTTCAATGCCTTATAAAAACTAAACTACAAAAACTAAAATACTATTTTGACAAAGCAGCCACCTCGCAGCAGGTTTATTGTTACCAGCAGGTAACAATTATCGGGTCTAGGAGTTTCTGCACGATGCATGACTAATTTTGCACAAATCTGTTGCTTGTTGATCCTTACTTTGAAGTAAATCATTTGTTTGACTTTTGAATTGTGAAATTCTGTATAAGTTGCGCGCTCTCAGGCCTATAGTTCTAATACTATATGCGTAGAACGGGTACGGCTT
>JASAND010006624.1:0-68177 GCA_030248195.1 Trissonchulus latispiculum
TAGAAAACGTGTTTTATTGCATTTAAAGTCATTACCCGATTTATATACTTCAGTGAAAAATTAGCGGTTTTTTTGGCGAAATTCGAAAATTTGGCTTGAAATGGCACCATCTCAGATTTTGGCCACCTGGACCTCACATAGAAGGTCGAACCAAGGTAAAATCTATACTAAATTAATCAGTAGGCCTTCTACTGAGCTAAGAAATGCATGAATTTTTCCTTTGCTACTAATGGTTAGAAAAAATTTCATTTTGAAATTTGGGTTTTTCTCCCGCACATGGGTTTTTTCCCCGCCGAGTCTAGGTCACCCCCAGGTCGCACCACAGGTATAGAGCCAAATTGCATACACCATCGTGAAGTTCGAGACATATCCTCTGTGAAACTGTAATCAGTTTTGGGCTAAGTCTTTCCAGTAGTTCAGGGTGGCCCCCCAGAGTTGACCCTGGCTTATTTTTACTGGGGGGGGGGGGGGGGGGGGGGGGGGGGGGGGCCGCCCCCCATTCGGCGACCTCCCCCCCCCATGAAATGCCCCCCCATAAATTCCGACCTCCCCCCCATAACCCCAAAAATTGCCAAATTTTACCGTTTTACCCTAAATTTTCAAAAATTTTTCCGGCTTCGCCGGATTTTTAACGAAATTTTCACTATTTTAGCCTAAAAACCACTTAAAATTATTCATTTTTTAGCGATTTTTACACATTTTTACACGAAAAACCAGCAAAAATTCGTAAATTTTTTCCAAAATATGCCCCCCCATTTTGGGTCAGCCCCCCCCCCCATCGATGGGCCCCCCCATGAAGCCCCCCCCCATAAATTTTTGCCTAAAAATAAGCCAGTGACCCTGCCTGACCCCCATGTTGGGACCAAAAATTCCAAAAGTTTCAAAGTCCCAAAAAATTTGCTGAGAGGCAGCGGCAGCTACAATAATACACCCTCTAGGGTAGTTGTGGACCTCTTTAAGATAGGCTATTAAAATCCGATCTATATAGCTCATATGGGTGACTCACACTGGCGATGGGTTTTCCCGCATATCGGATTGGGTTTTTTCCCGCCGCGCTATACGTACGTGTGTATATTTGTATATATTGTAATTTATAAAGAAGAAAGATAAAAAACAATCATCAATATTGCACCAGAGGAAAAATGTCCCGGCGTCCCCACTCAATCACTCGCAGCTTTTAAACCCCGGCTTTCCCCCTGCTTTAAAATACGTAGTCAAAGTTAGTTAATGCCGATTTTATCCACACCAGCGTTTTTTTCAAAATCGGATTTCATCAAATTTTCGTCATTTTTATGTTCTGAACGTCATTTTTATTTGTCCAACGTCAAAAATAAGTTTTGCAGAAATGCAGCTTTGTTTTGATTTTAGGCGATATTCGTAATTTTGGTTGAATTTTTACCTTGTTGGCGTGTGTTGCTTCAGATTTCACATTGTTCCACGAATATATATTCTAACTTACGTACTCATATAATACAAATAATATCTGGTGTCTATGTTATGTATGTATCATGTCTTTGAGCATTAACAATGACGAGAACAACCCGATACAATGTGGGGGGTCTGGGGGGCGGAGCCACCCGAGGTTGAAGAAATTTTTTACTTTTTAGATGAAATCGTTCTTCAAATCTTTAATTTTAATTTTGCAGAAACAAGAAAATTTTTAAAGGATTACCCTTTTTGAGGGGAAAATAAAAATTTTTTGTTAAACTCCCACGACATTTTAAGTTTTTTCTATCCAAAAATCTGGTAAAAACGTTGGAAATATACGTATATATACGCGCTCGCGAAATTTTGTTGACATGCCTCTTTTCTGTTTGTTTTTCTTACCTTCTAGGGGTGGGCGCGGAAAAAAAACGACTGGGAAAAAAGGTTTTTTTCCGTTTTTTCCATTTTTTCCGATGGGGTGGAAAAAAAATGGAAAAATATTCCTAGCGTTATTTTGACGATTTTTACAATGAAATAACATGTTTTATGAGCTTTTCCAGCAATTTCACACTATTTACGAACTTTTCCGTGAGTCATAATATATAGTAGGTGGGGGTATGTTAAATCTGATGAAATTGTATTTGGGTTTTTTCGACGCATCGGAAAAAACGGAAAAATATTCGGGACGTGTTCTGAAAGTTAATTTATGATCTCAGAACATTAAGAAACTATTAAAAACAGTGTTTAATGAGGTAAGAAAACGATATTCAGGAATTTGTGCTAATTTTGGGATTTAACATTTTCCCCTTGGAATGTGAAAGTAATTGCGTAACTCAGGTAGAGTTAATAATTCCCAGTAGAGTGTTCAACCAAAACTGTTAAAATATCTGGAATTGTTTACTTTACGAAGCGCGTTACCTGAGAAAACCACAAACTAGGTCTAGTAGAGTCGCCAAGGTATACAGAAGTCACCTGTCCTTTACTTTACAGAATCACCCGCTGAAAATATTTGATTCCTATAATCAATACTGGAACCTTTCTAAGAGCTTGTGTAATTGCATTCCCCTGTGGGACTACTAAATATCGTGAAAACTGCTTCTGTGCATGCAAAAACATGAAATAACGCAACTTTTAGCACATTTTGTAATTTTGGAGTGATCGGAAAAAAAGGAAAAATGGAAAAAAATGAAAAAAACCCGAAAAAAAGGTTTTTTCCGGCAATCTTTTTTTCCGGAAAAAAACCAACCCTATTACCTTCAAATTGCGACGACAGGGCTGCCCTCCAGGTCCATCCCTAGTAGTTATAACATTTATGCAATAAACGTTCTTAAACATCCTATCCTTGGTACGTATATACGTATAAGCTCTCATTCCATTCTAGCTGAGATAATCCGAAGAGAAAGTTTTTGAAGAAAATATTCAGCGAAAATGGTATGAGAAACTTGCATCAAAAAATGCAATTGAAGTATTTTGCATAAAAACTCGCAGCCTGTGGCTTATAATAGATATACTGATTGACTGTTCAAACATCGTCGAAGCTTAACATCACTAAGACAATATATATAGAGCGGGGTTTGGGGGGGCAGCCCCCAAAATTTGAGAATTTTTTGAAAAATTACTGTTAAAACGTAATAGAAACTTTGCAATCTCGTTAAATTTGAGCGCTACTTTCACATTTTGGCTTGGTCATTCTTTCGTCATTTTTATTTTGGCGTCGTCAAAACTATTGTTCATTTCTGCAAACGACGCTATTTTGACCAAAAAACCTAGATCCACACCATACCACAGATACAAGAACAAAAAGTGCTCCTTCGTCGCATGTAAAATACATATGAGTCTTCGTAGGCAGGTTGTGCATAAGCAAAAACTAGCCTGTAAAATACATATGAGTTCCGTAGGGAGGTTGTAAATTAAGGAAAACAAGTTGCAACCGCTTAACATATGAGCCTGTCCTACAACGAGGCTCATATTGGCGTATGTCATAATACGAATAATTTGCAGATATATATATATATATTTTACTTTTATATAAATACATACTGCATAAAGCTTTTCATTACAAATTGTCCTTCACATAGCTTGTTGATCAGTCATTATAGTATGCATATGCTCAATACGGTACGCCATGAGGCGCTCTGACTCAGAGCCAAGTGGGAACGCATTCTGCGTGTGTAATGTGAAAGTGTTTCGAGAATGCATTAGGTGTACCGTGTACCACAGCGTATCGCGAAATATTAGGTGTGCCATAGTATTTCAGGAAACATCAAGTTGCATGTAAAGTTCAGCTTGAGCAGTCGTAGTTCACTTCAGTCCATTTCTTCTGGGCCACAACGTCTATTCATTTTTTCCGTAATGTGGATGAAGCTGAGGTTCTTTAATGAGGCTTTAATGTGGAATGCACTGTGACGCCAATATGAGCCTCGTTGTAGGACAGGCTCATATGTTAAGCGGTTGCAACTTGTTTTCCTTAATTTACAACCTCCCTACGGAACTCATATGTATTTTACAGGCTAGTTTTTGCTTATGCACAACCTGCCTACGAAGACTCATATGTATTTTACATGCGACGAAGGAGCACTTTTTGTTCTTGTTTTCTATTATTTTATATATGTATATATGATCCTGACGGTATGTATAGATATCTTTCAACAGTAGCAAGCAAGCCAACCACAGCTCGTACCGCTTACACTCTACAGCCATTTTGGGTACGCAGCTCTACGACAAAAGTTGCTCAGCTCGCTTAGGGCTTTCATTTGATATTACATATACCAAATTTGACCACTTTTGGAAAACTTTAGTTTTGACCCAAAATCACCAAGTCCCCACCCCACCCCACCACAGCACTCCACAGCCACTTTGAGCATGCAGTTCTATGACAAAAGTTGCTCAGCTCGCGCAGGGCTTTCATTTGATACCAAATTTGACCACTTTTGAAAAATTCTAGTTTTGACCCAAAATCGCCGAAGTCCCCACCCCGCCCTACCACAGCACTCCACAGCCACTTTGAGCATGCAGTTCTATGAAAAAAGTTGCTCAGCTCGCTGAGGGCTTTCATTTGATACCAAATTTGACCACTTTTGGAAAATTTTAGTTTTGACCCAAAATCACCAAGTCCCCAACCCACACCACCACAGCACTCCACAGCCACTTTGAGCGTGCAGTTCTATGACAAAAGTTGCTCAGCTCGCTTAGCGCTTTCATTTGATACCAAATTTGACCACTTTTGAAAATTTTCATTTTTGACCCCATGACCTCCCACCGACCTGACCCTCCAGATGGCAAAGTGGAACCAGCACAGCAAGATGGGTGGGTCCGACGGCAAGAGATGCCAGGAATGAGCTGGGCGCACCAGGAAACCCCTATAGACAATGTTTTGAGAGGCTATGTACAGTTCTATATTGTGTTCGCGGAAGTCGGTACCGACCGGACCCTTCAGACGGCAAAGTGGAACCAGCACAGCCAGATGGGTGGGTCAGACGGCAAAACGGACACCGGGAATGAGCTGGGCGCACCAGAAAACCCCTATAGACCAAGTTTGGAGAGGCTAAGTAAAGCCTACTATCGACCTCCGGGAAGCGGTTGCCGACTTGACCCCTCAGACGGTCAAGTGGAACCAGCCCAGCAACTTGGGTTACTCGGGCAGCAAAACTGCTAGCGGGAATCGATTCTCCGTCCCAACAAACCTTTGTATGCAAAGTTTGAGCCACCAATGTAGCAAAATAAGCGAAAAAATTAAGTTCAAAGTTCGACCCAAAATTCACCAAATTTGGTCGGCCAGTACCGAAAAATCACGCACAGAGACGGAAAATCATATAGCATTTGAACGACCCCGATATGTGTACTGTTTAACCATATAGTCAGTATTGCCCCATATATAGCCCAGTCTGACTTATTAAGGCGCCTTTGAAGCATACTTTTTGGCCATTTTAGCGTTTTGGCCGACTTTGGCCCCCAGCCAAAAATTTTTTCCGGCTCCGGGAGGCATAAAAACTAGCTTATTTTCTTATTTTCGATTTGTACTACAAGAATATATATGGGTTTCATAGGCAAAAATTTTTCTATCTGTAGTTATTCAAGCTACAAAACCCCCTTATGAGACATCAAAAGCGAGAAACCGGAAAAAAAGAAAAAACACAATTTTCGTAAGCGATTTTTGGCGCAACTTTTTAACGGAAAGTGATACGGGGATGAAACTTGGCAAATATACTAAACTCGACACGTACAATTTTTTGCGCACATAATCTGTGCAGGATCTGCGCAGGAATCTGCGCAGCTTCTGCGCAGCCTTGTTTTACACGGTCATTCGACCATTTTCACTCATATTATAGGGGTCGCTACCGCGACCCCTATGATTACAATTTGGTAAAAGCTTGCGCAATTCATAAAAGTATATATATACGTATATACATAAACCGTCAATAAACCGGAACATTGAATTTTTCACCAAAAATGCTTATAACCTGGCACTTTCTGGGCATCTTATAACAGGGTTTATCAAAATAGACTGTATAAATTTTGCGTAACTTGAAACTTGTGTAATTTTATTTGGTATTAGATATGCATACCTTTTAAGGGGCCACTGACAGTGGGAGCATTATTTTGATCAAGGGAAATCGAATCAAGATCTGCCGCATCCACAGTTTGCCGACGTGATTTCTTACTTCTGATTCCACTATCTACAGATACGGACTTTTCAAGGCCTGACACAACTAAAATCCAGTTTCAGTATTAGAAATAAGTAGGTACAAAACTTCAAGAACCACTTCAAGCCTCCACTGCTTGGATGCAGTAAAAAGCTTAGAATTTTAGACTAGCTCCAGGTAGATTTTTCTGACTACGCCAGTGATCAAACGTAATGCGAACAGCAGTGCATCTGAACAAAATTAACACTGGAAAAGACAAAATTCAGGACCAGTATCCTTATCTGGGGTTTCCCCCTCAACCCCCTCTGGGATAGTTCCAGATGGTCCAAAGTCTTTCTGTGGAAATGCAGACGACTCTACCCTGGTGGGGCTGTCCGGGTCGATCGACTTTGGTTAGGCGGTCGGAAGCAACAGCAACAACAACGCAATATGTATTATAATACGTAGTTAGATAACAGAAAACCTCAATAGAAATAGAGCACTTCGCAGCACCGCTGGCTCATGTTTAGCTTTCTACAATGTTTTACGACCCAAACAAACAAATTCACCAACCTGTGGCCACAGAGGCTCGGTCACCACACCGGTTCTCGTCAATTTTAAGTGATCTACTATGACTTTTTTCCAGATGGGATAACTGCCCAACTGAATTAGATTTTGCCATTGTACCAATAAAGTTAAGTTGCAGCGGCAGAACCATGATCATGCACACACATATATACTCCTGAAAATAAATACGTGGTGCATTTTTACAGGGGAGGTGTACAAATGAGGACTCCTTGAAATTGGCTTTCCTTCCAAAATCTCCCTCCGGAATTTTTTGGGTGCCTGAACGTCCACCAAAAGATGCCGATTTCCAAAACCCACCGAAAAAAATTCAGGGTATTTTGAGGGGGTTTTCCCGGGGGAGGGGGGGAGGGCTTCCAATTTTCGGGGGGAAGATTTTTTAGCCAAAATGAGCCAAAAATGGTATTTTTTGGCGAATTTTACATGGTGAAAAGCTAAAAGATCTCAAAAACGCCTGAATTTAAGCTAAAAATAGCTATTTTTACGAAAAATCTCCGGCGAAGCCGGAAACTTTTTGAAAATTTGACCATTTTTGGCCCCTCAAAAAATCCCTGGGGGAAGCAAAAATCCCGGGCGGGGGCGATTTCGGGGGGAAGGCATTTTCGGAGGGGGAATGTCGATTTCCGAGGGGGGCCCCCCCCCAGTAAATTAATCGTAAAATATTTATTTTTAGTCAAAATCCAGGCATTTTTGAGAACGTTTTAAGTTTCCACATTCAAAATATGTTAAAAACTAATACTTGCTTTCTTCTCTACGGCTCGACCCTTCCCTCCCACTTTTTTGGACTTCTCCCCTAACCCCTACTCCCCCTAGGGTGCCTAGAAGATGCCAAACTGAATTTTGGCCAAAATTTGCACAATGCTGCACACATCTGCTTTGGTGCTGAAACTTAATTTTTGAGTATATACCCTGGTGGGGCTGTCCTGTTAATTTGCTTATTAGCTCAGTTATAGCAGTAGGTATATAATTATGAAGGGGCGCGATAGATACCAAGTTATAGATGGGAGATAGTCAGTTATAGATACCGATAGTCAATACCACCACTTTTGAAAAATTTTAGACCCAAAATCGCCAAGTCCCCACCTCACCACACGACAGCACTCTACAGCCACTTTGGGTTCGCAGTTCTACGACAAAAGTTGCTCAGCTCACTTAGGGCTTTCATTTGATATATACCAAATTTGACCACTTCTGAAAAAATTTTATTTTACCCAAATCGCTTAAGTCCCCACCCCACCACAGCACTCTACAGCCACTTTGGATGCGTAGTTCTATGACAAAAGTTGCTCAGCTCACTTGGGTAGGGCTTTCATTTGATACCAAGTTTGACCACTTTTGAAACTTTATTTTCGATCAATTGACCCCCACCCGACTGACCCTTCAAACGGCAAACTGGAACAAGCCCAGCAAAATTAATAGGTATAGACGTCGGACGGCAAAACGAATACCGGGAATCAGCTGGGCGCACCAGAGTACCCCTATAGACAAAGTTGTGAGAGGCCAGGTATAGGCTTATGGACCTCCAGGAAGCGGTTTCCGACTTGACCAGTTGACCCTCCCGACGGTAAAGTAGAACCAGCCCAGCCACCAAGTCCCCACCCCACCACAGCACTCTACAGCCACTTTGGATACGTAGTAGTTCTATGACAAAAGTTGCTCAGCTCACTTAGGGCTTTCATTTGATACCAAATTTGACCACTTTTGAAAAAATTTAATTTTGACCACTTGATGAACCCCCCCCCACCCGACTGACCGTTTAAACGGTGAAGTGGAACCGAATCAGCAAAGTAGGTATATATATACGTACATTGGACGGCAAAGATAATTGCGGAAATTCGCTGGGGGCACCAGAAAACCCCTAAGTTTTGGGAGGCTATGCACAGTCTATGTGGTGTTTTTTGAAAAACAGTTTTGAAAATTTAGGGTAAAAATGGTGAAATCTAGCAATTTTTTGGGTTAACGGGGGAGGTCAAAATCTATTGTAAGGGGTAACCTCGAATTGGGGGGGGGGGGTTTGCAATTCGGGCCCCCCATTAAAAATAAGACAACAACAGGCATAGGTTAGCGCGGGGGGGGGTCCAAGCCCCCCCCCCCAAACCCGGACAAGGTACAAGCCCTACCGTCATCGGGGATAAGGGGGGACGAAAAAATGGCAAAGGGATAACCAAAAATAGCCGGAAAAAATTAGTTTTTACAGTAAAATTTCAAAAAATTTCCGGTTTCGCCGGAATTTTTTAGCTAAAATGTGTAATTTTTTGGGAAAGTCGGAAAAATTTTGAAACTTTTTCTAAAAATGGAAAATGTTTTGCAAATTTTGATAAAAAATTGCTAATTTTAATAAAATTAGCGGTAATTTTTCGAAAAATTTAACAAATTTATTCTTGAGGTACAAGCCTCCCTAAAAATTTTTGTTCAAGGTACAAGCCCCCTCAAACTTTTTTGGGGACAAGCCCCCAAGGACCCGACCCTATCTTAATGTATGGCAAGGTAACAAATCCCCTCTGGAGACACCGCAACCCTCCCCAAAAAACGCTTTCATTTTTTGTGCCAAAAATCGCATTTTCAGCCGTTTCTAATGCGAAAAGCATCTGAACACTGAACATCAAGTATATATAATTAATTTTATCAATATTGAGATAGTTAACAGCAGGGTATTTTTAGGGATTTTTTTCGGGGGCTTCCCGGGGGGGCCTGGCCCGGGGGGGGGAAGATTTTTTGGTAAAAATGAGCTAAAAATTGCTATTTTTGGCGTATTTTGCACGTAGAAACGCAAAAAGTTCTCAAAAATGCAGAATTTATATAAGCCAAAAATAGCTGTTTTTAGGTAAAAATCTCCGGCGAAGCCGGAAAATTTTTGAAAATGTGACCATTTTCGGGGAAAATGTAGACCTCATTAAGGGGGAAAACCAAAATCCCGGGGGCGATTTCGGGGGAGGGGGGAAGGTCAATTTCGGGAGGGGGCCCGCCCCGCCCCCCCCCGCTGTAAAAAATACCCTGAACAGAACAGCATGTATTTCTCGAAATAACAGGTTTGGGGGGTGCAGTGCCGTCATAGTTTCACCAGGGGGAGGGGGTACTCCCCCACCAAAATTTTCGACCAACTTTACACCCATATTTTTGGACTATCCTTCCCCCCACTTTTGGTTACCCCCCCCCGAACTTTTTGGGGTCAAAAAGTTAGCTAAATTTTGCTAAAAATGGTCATTTTTTGAAACATTTTTCTCAAATTTTGGCTTTACATCGGTTTAAAACGGTGTAAAAACGCCTAAAACGATAAAAACCAACGATTTTGTTTCGACAAAAAAAGCGTTAAAATACAGAAAATTTTGCGTTTCTAGGCCATTTTTTGAATTTTCTGAGGTCCGAATTTTGAGGGGGGGGGTTTCGGGGCGTACTCCCCATCACATTTCGGGGGTCGAGTCGACCACTTTTGCCAAATTTCCGAAGTTTACCCCCCCCCCCCCTCCAACCAAAATTTCCGGTGAAACTATGGGTGCCGCGGGGGAAGTGAGTGAGTGTCATAGGTGTAACGGAGATTCGGGGTGGGGGAGGCTCCCCCCCAACCTTTTCTGGGGGCCCCCTCTGGTGACCCCCCAACCCTCCCCCAAAAAATTTTTCAGTTTTTTTATGCCAAAAATCGCATTTTCAGCCGTTTATAATGATGAAAAACATCTAATCATAAAGTAATTTTAACATTAGACAGTGGTTTTAAACTCAAAATCTTGATTGCCAACATGTTTTCAAGTCCAAAATAAGGTCAATATTGCGTCATAAGATCCATAATACAGTTAAAAACGTGTATTTCTCATAATAAACAGTTTAAGCCAAAAATTTGGACATTTTTGAAAATTTTGGCCTTTGAAGACTACCCCCCCCTCCCAGTTGGGGGAGACGTCCCCCCCCCAAAAAGTTTTCGGGGAGGGTTGAAAAAAGGCTTGGGGGGCTACCCCCCCCCAAACCTTACACGACCTATGGTGACATAGGTGTACCACCTGTTTGGGTTGGGGAGGAGTAGAAGGTCCAAATTTGGCTCGGGGGACCCCACAAAAATCCGAAATTTGGGGGGGAGAGGACCCCCCTAAACTGTGGTTTCCGTATGCGAAAATAGGGCTTAAAAATTGACAAATTTGTACTAAAATATGCCTAAATTAGCCCAGATTGTGGTTTATAATTGCGTATATTACCTTTTAATTGCTATAAATAATCATCTTTAGCTGTTTATAGGTGATTTATAGCCTATTTTTCTAATTTTCTTCAAAAATTTTCAGAATTGGTAAAAAATTTTTTCAAAAATTTTGCATTTTTTGCTTAGTTTGGACCCAATTTTAGGGGGGGAGGGGGGTTTGAGCGCGGCTTGGGGGGGGAGTAGTTTGGGTTATTCCCACATAACTAGCTAAACGTTAGCCACTGTACATAGTTGTTGCATTAAAGCAGTAAAGAATTTTCAAAATTGTAGTGTTGACATCGCTACGCTGAGCCCATTCGTCGAGGGTAGCGCTAAGTCCTCAGTTAATTCGAGCTAGAGAGCTTATTAGCACGTGGCGGGTCTTAATTTTTGATATATCATATTTAGGATCGTAATAAACCTGCTGGCAAACAAGCAATATTTTGGGCAAAAGGTTATGTTTTTGTCTGAGGAACATTTAGTAAACTGTAAACCTGCTGCGCAGCCAATATTATAAAATCAAAATTTATATGCTTATTAATAAAAGAAATTAGTGCAAAACATGGGTTGAATTTGATTTTGTTTACAATTTACATATGTACCTGCTCGCTTATTCAAAGTTTCTGATATAATTCCAATTTCACACATTTGGAATGTTGCTAATGAGCTGAGTACATAGTTCGGTCTAATGTAAAACGCTTATATACATAAGTAGTCATCACTTCATCAGAAAGACGATTTCCGGTTCTCGAATTGACAGAACACACACAACTTTGTCTACATACGCGCAGTCACAGGGATTAAAGAAAAAGTGTTCAAAGGAAACGAATTTACACACAAACTATATGGATCCTATCTTAAAGCGTTGCATACACGCATTTATACAAAAATGCATCTTTAGCAACAAAATTGAGTGCAAAAGCTCGATCTGTGCAAATTTAAAAGACCTGCTGCGCTGAGGCGCAGCAGGAAAAATAGCGAAATCTCAGTATGGGATATTACTCACTGAGACATTGACAATTAGCTGGACAATAGCGCAACAGCAAACAGAGTCGGCGCTATCTTCATTGCTGAAGCACAAGGTGCGTTCAGTCTTACGAAATTAATCGATTGTAAGCAATTTTGAAATTCATTTACTTTGAAACGATAAATATGATTTGTTTTTGGAATAGCTATGTGTAATGTTACGGATGAATTAAAACTCAAAAAGTTAAGAAAACTCATAAAACCATGAATCGTGAGCCGAAGTGGAATTGTTGTTGCTGTTGCTGTTTAAAAATCTGTTGCTCAGAACCCGGAATGCAGTATGTGAACGTCAAAGCAATTGTTGTAATTATTGATGATTATGTGAGTACCAGACTTGTCAGTCGGTTCAAAACGCCCAGAAATTCACTAATAGGGACATAGGATCTAGCGTGATTAGGGAATAAGGTTAGAAATAGCACTATCACCCGCTCTAATGGCGCGAGAATAGAATAGGAACTCAGTGGAATACGGTTTAATAAGGATTAATCAGGGTATTAACTAATAACGGAGGGGTCGTTACCCTTCCAGGGTCAGTAATAGGCCCCAATCATAGTCTCTGATTAAGTAACGGAGGAGTCGTTACTCTTCCTAGGCCTTACAAGGCCTCCTGTTGTTAGAAATATTCCGAAATTTTCATCTAAAGTAAATTCAAATTAATGAAGAGAAAAGTTTAATAAACGTGTCGAATAAGAAGTAGCAAATTGTCAATGAAAGTTCTGTTAAAAGACGTTCTGTATGGCTATTAAGTTCACATGTTGGAAGATGGGTCACTAAAACGTAATTATTCGTTAGCTAGGCGCATGAAATAACGTTAAGGGACATTAATAGGTGTTAGCTAGGTCTAATTAGCAGTAATTTGGTAATAATTAATGAATTTTGAAGATTTTTGGTAAAAATACAACTTAGGCTTATCTGAAAGGCAATTTTTTTCCTGATTCTAAAAATCCAAACCCGATCTTTTAACTCCCAATAGTGCGAAAGATACAGGCCAAAAAAGTTTTGGGAGATTACATTTTAATTATCTAATATTGGCCTTACGTAACCTTTGTAACAAAACGTAACAATCACGTGTTGTTATGTTCATTCATTCCTCTATTCATTCTTTGGGCTTCTGTTGGCCAAAACCCAGCAAAGATTTACCTTGCAGAGAAGGAGTTAGTACACACCTTAGGTGTGAAAATAGGTTCGGAGAGGGCCTAACCCCCTCCCTAACAAATAAAATAAGACAAAATCAAGTTAATCTAGGTAGTACGTAGAATATTAATATCTAGTTGTTACTACCTAAAAAATTACGTAGTTCCTTGTATGCACTAACTTTTGCGCAACAATTGCCCTCCTGTATCCTCACGTAGAGACTCCAAGTTCCAGCGAGGGAGAGCAATTGTTGCTAGGATTAACGAGCGGCCTCCCTTGTTCTCTGCCGAAAGGTCACGCCCAAAAGGAAAAGAAAGGGGTTTGTAAACAAGGGAGCGCCTGAAAATAATAAACATAAAATTTACAAAATATTACGGCCAAAGTGGCAGTTAATATTTATTTTTTCATAATGGGCCCCGAGAGGCCTCTACTTCGTATTATATCGTTTTTTTGTTCAAAGAAATTAATCTTTTAAGTAGCAAACTTCACCTTTGGTTACCTCTACATGTTAACCAAAAAGTCTGGAAAGTTTTTTGAGATTCAGCTGGGAAATCCATCAAACAAGGGGTCAGTTGGAGGGTTATAACTCCAAACCCCCCATTAATCACCATTCCGGTGGGCCAGGCGTGCAAACAGCCCACGTCGGGTCTGAGTTTACAAAGAGGATTTCCAGAAAATTCTGGAAATCTTGCCCCCATCAAAGAAACACCGGCACAAGCCACAAGGTCAGTGAGCTGTCAGACTCCTGTCAGCTCACTGAAAAATTTCAAAATTTCTATCAGTGTTGCTTCAGCTCCGACCAAGACAGGTCGTGTATCCCCCTCTAAAATGCGTTCTCCTGGTATGCCAGCGTTTTGGCCGGAGAATCCCCAACGCATTTAGCCCCCCGTAGGACTCGAGTTAGGACCTCCTCTGGCCCACATAGGTCAGAGGAGATGATCTGAGCAAACACGAAGCAACGCACGCACGCTTGTGGGCCATTTGATCGCATTATGCTCGGCCAAAATACACACTCTAGGCACGCAATCTCTGTTTTTAGGAAGCCCTTTTTAGCCTATTTTTCTTCACCTTTTGCTTTGGCCTTTGGGCCTTTATTTTACCAGAAAGCGATAGCCTTTTGGCCGGTTTTTAAGTCACTCTTTTACTGTATTTTGTCGGCCCTCGGGCCTGCTTTTTCGTAACCAAAATTATGGCCGAATTGGCCTCGAAATTATAACTTAAATTGCCCTTCTGGCGCAATTAACAACAAACAGCGAGCCCTCGTGGACAGTCACTTTTTTCTTTCTCATGTTTCGGGTTTGGTAATGACGGGATTTTGACTGGGGACCCACCCCTGAGTTGAGGTAGGAGGTCCCTTGGTTACGACCTCGTCTTAGAAATGAGCTAGATAAGGAACAGTTTCTCCCCACAGCCGGCAATTAGGAATTGCCGGCCATAATCGTTAAAAATAGACGCTAGCACGTGCAAAAATTATTGTCTGTATTTGTCTAAACTGTGTAATTTTGTGTAGGTCGGCTAACCTAGAACTGCTAGGACTCAAAAATCCAGGAATCGTTTTAATTGTTAATTATCTAGTTGTTTGCAGGGGAATGGCCGACGTCCCCAGTTAATCTAACAAAACAAAGCTGTCCTTAGCGGAAAATGTGTGTAATTTTGTTCTTGTTGTAATAATTGCCTGAGCAATTATTACTCGTTCCGCTTTCCGGGAAAATTGTCAAAGCTCCAAAGTTCTCAATCTTTGTCAAAACTACGTAAATCTACAAATTTCAAGTTTAAGACGAAGATCAGCAAATCTCAAACTCCGACAAAAATGTGCAAACAAAGAGTAGATAGGTTTAGATAGGAAGACACTAGGATTAGTATTATGTGTTTAGTTGTTCACCTAATTGTTGTGATGATAATTGTGTGAATATGACCCCCAAATTTACGCGAAATTGGCTTCTTGGGTAAATTCCTTACGGACTATGAGGTTCCAAGTTTAGCCCCATTTCTAGAGTGTGAATGGTAGACAGAAATTGCGTAATTGTGAGTGTGAATGAGGGTATACCATGTAAACTCCTTTCTTCGATAAGGGTCTTGGAAATGCCAGAATGAAAGCGTAAGAACTCAGATATTAGGCAGGAACTGGGCCAAATTGAGTAGCAATTTGGCGCCTAACCGTACATAATTAAGGGTTTATTTTGCTTAAAATATAGACGTATGCTTGACGCGAAACTGTCGATTTTGGAGTGAATGTAGTTTGAATTTTGCTTGAATATTGGTACATTCGGCGGTTTAAAGCAGATTCTGCGGCCTAGGGTCACGGGAACCCCGCATTAGGTCTGTAAGTCTGTTGAATTTCCGGTCATCCGTGTAGGTAGCCCTGCGATTAGGGGGCGGATGAGCCGCATTTATGGAATCCAGAACTGCACGAATTGGAAGTTTAGCAGAAAGAATGCTCAAAGCAGCAGGAGAAATCACCACAATTAAGTGTTTCATAGCTATTGTCCGACTGGCGGATTAATAAATCATTTATTTAGTTCTGAGCCCAGAAACAGTTATAGTTGTGCGTGTTGGTAAATCCCTAGTTAGACAGGTGTTTATTCGGTGTAATTTTAGTTAAAGATAGGGGTACCAGTTATCTAGTCTAAAATAGTTATTAGTTCAGGGTTCATAGCTTTAATTGTTTAAATTACGTTAATTATAATGGTCATCGTTAGAAGTAGAAGTAGTTCGGTAGGTCGGTAGGTCGGTAAGTAGGGACTGCGTAGAATGGCTGCTGAGACAGTGAATGAGTGAGTTTTTGCATTTTTGGCATAACTAAGTGAAATTAATTATAGGCGAAAACTCGCTCAAAAAACAGCCTACTAACTTTATTTTCAAATCAAGTAATTAATGTAGGCAGGAAAACTGATTAATTGTAGAATTTTAGATCAAATAACCAGTGGTTAGTAATTCTTAGTTAGCGTTACGTAAGTTTCAGTAATGTAATATATGTAAGTAGTTAGGCTAATTGTCAAGTTGCTAATTGCTAATTGTCAAAATGCCAAGTTTCGTTCATATTTGGGATTATCAGTTGGCCACGGGAAATTTATCTATTTCCCGTGGCGAACCAACTAAATTGGGCCAAAACCAGGCCAGAAATACAAGTAATCTTCAATTATTTTGTCCGTTCTAAAGAACATGCGAACTTCTGTTAGAAATTGTTGGTATTAGTTTAAAACGGCCTAGTCGGCCCGGTTCGTGCGAGAAACGGTAAAAAGCGAGTGAACTTTCACATAAAGCGCTAACAGTGAATTTTCATGCGCTCTCAGGATTGTTTCGCCCGGTTGTAGAGTCGATCGGACTCAATTGAGTCTAAATAATAGAAACACAACGAGTTCTTTTACTCAAGCGAAGAATTACGTCAAGTTTAACCAAATTCAACAAATTATAACCTATAAATGGCCGGGAAGGCCCATTTTGTGACAAGAAATTACTAGAAACGGTTAACATTGTCAAAGAGGCAATAACCAACGATTTTTGAGTCATTTCGTCAATGCACAAGTTCAAATGGGGTCCAAAATGCACATTTTGGGCCTGGAAAGCAAAAGAACGAGTAATGGTTGCTGGGTTCGATTCCCGCACCGTAACCTTGTACTAATGGGTTTTACCCCATTTGATTCAGGTGCGCGGATCGTCTCCAGTTCGGAATCGAAGTCAGTGAACCAGTCGGACTTGGATCAGTCAGTGGAAGTATTTGAATTATCAGAATCAGTAATTGGTTGATTATTGGATCCGGAAGCGATCCCATAGTTGATTTTGGACCTATCAGACAGACATTTGTGGAGCCTAATCACTGTAGGTACCTTGTGGACTTAGAGCATAAGGTAGAGAGCAGAGACGAATCCCGCCGGCGCTTGACATCAATTGGGCCAACTGTAAAGTGGACTTTGGTATTCAAAAATCACTCACTAATTCGATTCGGAAAATGTGTAACCTTATCCAGTTCAATCTTTTCACCTCCGGGGCCCAGTCCCCGCTGTCTCTGGCTTGAGCTTAGGTAGCAGCCAGGAGTTCATAGTAGCTTGAGAGCAGAAGAATCCGAAGAAGCACCGATCCTCGAACTTTGTACTTTGTGTTCCATCTCATTAATTAGGAATAAGTAAGGAAGGATTTCCCCAACTCTCAACTGTTTCGACTTCCTCAAAGTTCTGTCCCACATAGCATCCCTGAACTGTGTGTCGGAGCGAAAGCGGTGACCGACTTTCGGGGGCTCACCCAAGACCGACCCTAGGTTAATCTTTAGTAAAGTAGTTTATTGTGATAGTAGTCTGACAGTCCTATTGTAAGGGGACGTATAAAGAGTAACAAAGCACAAGCATATAGGGTAACACATGGCATATAGGGAACCTGAGTTAAGTAGACGGTAGGAAGAGTTAGTAGACCAGACGGGTGTAAAAGGCGTTGAGAGTATCGACCTTGTCCCTATAACCTAACCAAAGTTTGTAATATTATTCCAAATTGGAATAATATTAATAATAACCTAAAGGGAAATATCTGGCAAATCTGGTACAGTAACTTTGTACTGTATCCCATTCTATTATATCTGAACCGTTGGTATTGTAGTAGCTACCGTTTTGAACGCGCAAACTGTAATAATTATAATTGTATTATTTTCATTAAATCATCTGTGTGCTAGTACTGAGTCTTAGCATAAGCAATAAAGGCGCGTTTGCCTTCAACTACGGTGCGTTTACCGTCGAATCTGATCACAAGCGAATAAAGGCGCGTTTGCCTTCAAATACGGTGTGTTTACCGTTTGTCCAATAATCACAGAAATCCAGGACGGAAGCAGTGTAAGTAAGTTTCCTGGTAATCTCGAAGCAGAAGAAACATCTGTTGAAGTCATCCAAATCCAATGCTGTCAACGAGAAGCAAGTGCAGACTCCGCTTGCTGTTCACTTGGAAATCAGGAGCCTCAAACGAACTCACCGACGAAGACCCCTACCAAGGTTGGCTGCAGAGAATCTCTGATCTACAAATTTCAAGTTTAAGACGAAGATCAGCAAATCTCAAACTCCGACAAAAATGTGCAAACAAAGAGTAGATAGGTTTAGATAGGAAGACACTAGGATTAGTATTATGTGTTTAGTTGTTCACCTAATTGTTGTGATGATAATTGTGTGAATATGACCCCCAAATTTACGCGAAATTGGCTTCTTGGGTAAATTCCTTACGGACTATGAGGTTCCAAGTTTAGCCCCATTTCTAGAGTATGAATGGTAGACAGAAATTGTGTAATTGTGAGTGTGAATGAGGGTATACCATGTAAACTCCCTTGTTCGATAAGGGTCTTGGAAATGCCAGAATGAAAGCGTAAGTACTCAGATATTAGGCAGGAACTGGGCCAAATTGAGTAGCAATTTGGCGCCTAACCGTACATAATTAAGGGTTTATTTTGCTTAAAATATAGACGTATGCTTGACGCGAAACTGTCGATTTTGGAGTGAATGTAGTTTGAATTTTGCTTGAATATTGGTACATTCGGCGGTTTAAAAGCAGATTCTGCGGCCTAGGGTCACGGGAACCCCGCATTAGGTCTGTAAGTCTGTTGAATTTCCGGTCATCCGTGTAGGTAGCCCTGTGATTAGGGGGCGGATGAGCCGCATTTATGGAATCCAGAACTGCACGAATTGGAAGTTTAACAGAAAGAATGCTCAAAGCAGCAGGAGAAATCACCACAATTAAGTGTTTCATAGCTATTGTCCGACTAGCGGATTAATAAATCATTTATTTAGTTCTGAGCCCAGAAACAGTTATAGTTGTGCGTGTTGGTAAATCCCTAGTTAGACAGGTGTTTATTCGGTGTAATTTTAGTTAAAGATAGCGGTACCAGTTATCTAGTCTAAAATAGTTATTAGTTCAGGGTTCATAGCTTTAATTGTTTAAATTACGTTAATTATAATGGTCATCGTTATAACGCAAAAGAATGAACTAAACTAAAAGAAAAGAAATAAACCCGTACTGAGACTTGAACTCAGGACCTTCGGCGGGTTGGGCCGATGCTCATCCATTCAGCCACAGCGGGTTATGATTGGAACTAGTTCTTGCTAGCTTATGTACTGTAGCAATTTGGCAACCCAGCACGTGTGTATCGAACTAATGCGTTATATGTACAAATTATGCATATGTGGACACAAACTTTGATCACAATTTTCTCTTCAGCGGCTGAACGGTTGGATCTGTTTCAAAAAGGAAAATGTTCAGCTCTTCAAACTCTACAAGATGATATGACTTGCCCTAATTAATTTCACTAACTAATTAACACAACCAAGTTAACGTTAACACTGAAATGTTAAGCCTGCGCAGAACACAATCTGCGCAGGTATTAATTAACTTCAATTATGTTTTTCTCGCTAATTACCGAATATTTTTCGGTACAGTAAGCGTAAAAAATGTTCAGTTTTTCAAGCTGTACAAGAATATGTAATTTTCGTCCAAATCCGTGTTCATCAAAGTTTTGCTAATTTATATGCCGGTTTTGCACGAGTACTGACATGTGCTCGTGTGAAAGGGTGGTTGTACGTGCGACTTCCACTCGGCTGGCTGCTGGGGTTGCCAGCGCCGGATCGAATAGCGGTTCGGTACGTCCCCTGTTAGGGCACTAGGATAGGTGGGAGGTAGATTTAGAAGTAGAAGTAGTTCGGTAGGTCGGTAGGTCGGTAAGTAGGGACTGCGTAGAATGGCTGCTGAGACAGTGAATGAGTGAGTTTTTGCATTTTTGGCATAACTAAGTGAAATTAATTATAGGCGAAAACTCGCTCAAAAAACAGCCTACTAACTTTATTTTCAAATCAAGTAATTAATGTAGGCAGGAAAACTGATTAATTGTAGAATTTTAGATCAAATAACCAGTGGTTAGTAATTCTTAGTTAGCGTTACGTAAGTTTCAGTAATGTAATATATGTAAGTAGTTAGGCTAATTGTCAAGTTGCTAATTGCTAATTGTCAGCATGCCAAGTTTCGTTCATATTTGGGATTATCAGTTGGCCACGGGAAATTTATCTATTTCATGTGGCGAACCAACTAAATTGGGCCAAAACCAGGCCAGAAATACAAGTAATCTTCAATTATTTTGTCCGTTCTAAAGAACATGCGAACTTCTGTTAGAAATTGTTGGTATTAGTTTAAAACGGCCTAGTCGGCCCGGTTCGTGCGAGAAACGGTAAAAAGCGAGTGAACTTTCACATAAAGCGCTAACAGTGAATTTTCATGCGCTCTCAGGATTGTTTCGCCCGGTTGTAGAGTCGATCGGACTCAATTGAGTCTAAATAATAGAAACACAACGAGTTCTTTTACTCAAGCGAAGAATTACGTCAAGTTTAACCAAATTCAACAAATTATAACCTATAAATGGCCGGGAAGGCCCATTTTGTGACAAGAAATTACTAGAAACGGTTAACATTGTCAAAGAGGCAATAACCAACGATTTTTGAGTCATTTCGTCAATGCACAAGTTCAAATGGGGTCCAAAATGCACATTTTGGGCCTGGAAAGCAAAAGAACGAGTAATGGTTGCTGGGTTCGATTCCCGCACCGTAACCTTGTACTAATGGGTTTTACCCCATTTGATTCAGGTGCGCGGATCGTCTCCAGTTCGGAATCGAAGTCAGTGAACCAGTCGGACTTGGATCAGTCAGTGGAAGTATTTGAATTATCAGAATCAGTAATTGGTTGATTATTGGATCCGGAAGCGATCCCATAGTTGATTTTGGACCTATCAGACAGACATTTGTGGAGCCTAATCACTGTAGGTACCTTGTGGACTTAGAGCATAAGGTCGAGAGCAGAGACGAATCCCGCCGGCGCTTGACATCAATTGGGCAAACTGTAAAGTGGACTTTGGCATTCAAAAATCACTCACTAATTCGATTCGGAAAATGTGTAACCTTATCCAGTTCAATCTTTTCACCTCCGGGGCCCAGTCCCCGCTGTCTCTGGCTTGAGCTTAGGTAGCAGCCAGGAGTTCATAGTAGCTTGAGAGCAGAAGAATCCGAAGAAGCACCGATCCTTGAACTTTGTACTTTGTGTTCAATCTCATTAATTAGGAATAAGTAAGGAAGGATTTCCCCAACTCTCAACTGTTTCGACTTCCTCAAAGTTCTGTCCCACATAGCATCCCTGAACTGTGTGTCGGAGCGAAAGCGGTGACCGACTTTCGGGGGCTCACCCAAGACCGACCCTAGGTTAATCTTTAGTAAAGTATTTTATTGTGATAGTAGTCTGACAGTCCTATTGTAAGGGGACGTATAAAGAGTAACAAAGCACAAGCATATAGGGTAACACATGGCATATAGGGAACCTGAGTTAAGTAGACGGTAGGAAGAGTTAGTAGACCAGACGGGTGTAAAAGGCGTTGAGAGTATCGACCTTGTCCCTATAACCTAACCAAAGTTTGTAATATTATTCCAAATTGGAATAATATTAATAATAACCTAAAGGGAAATATCTGGCAAATCTGGTACAGTAACTTTGTACTGTATCCCATTCTATTATATCTGAACCGTTGGTATTGTAGTAGCTACCGTTTTGAACGCGCAAACTGTAATAATTATAATTGTATTATTTTCATTAAATCATCTGTGTGCTAGTTACTGAGTCTAAGCATAAGCAATAAAGGCGCGTTTGCCTTCAACTACGGTGCGTTTACCGTCGAATCTGATCACAAGCGAATAAAGGCGCGTTTGCCTTCAAATACGGTGTGTTTACCGTTTGTCCAATAATCACAGAAATCCAGGACGGAAGCAGTGTAAGTAAGTTTCCTGGTAATCTCGAAGCAGAAGAAACATCTGTTGAAGTCATCCAAATCCAATGCTGTCAACGAGAAGCAAGTGCAGACCCCGCTTGCTGTTCACTTGGAAATCAGGAGCCTCAAACGAACTCACCGACGAAGACCCCTACCAAGGTTGGCTGCAGAGAATCTCTGATTCTGGAACACCACCTTTCAGCGATCTGGTGCCTAAAGTCTGTTTCATTGCGAGCAGACGTGCAGACCTTCCGTGTAATTGAAAGATTAGAGTTTAGAGCGGATCGTGTCTCGGATCTTGCTCACTTCATTACACGGTAAACAGAAAAGTTGGAGCCTGCAGTGAGGACCTATCAATCCTGAATAAAGACGAAGAAATTGGAGATAAGGTAAGTAATCCAGTGAGGACATCACGACCCAACAGAAGAAGAATTAAGCTCAAACGAGGATCGACCTTAACCTTGACAAGAAGTCAACTTCGCCAATATCGACTGGTAACGGAAGAAGAAATGGATCAGCTTGAACAACTCAATGGAAATGGGGATGGACCCCCCAATATTCCCCCACCTTTGGCACCTGCTCCTGGCCAGCCTGGCCAACTTCCCCAGCCTAACCCTCCTTTTCCTCAGATCATGCCTCAGTGGAATCAGTGGCCAAACTTCCAGAATGGAAATGTGAGGATCCTTTGGGACAATTGCGCGATAGCATCCAGAATCAAGCCATTGCCGCATCATATCGAGATATGCCATGCTATTCAGGAAAGGACCACGAAAACTTTGATGATCATCTTGCCAACTACGAAAGACTAAGTCAAAGACTCAACCTTGACGAATATCAAAAAGTGATGAACTTTTCCTCCACCCTTAGGGGTCGAGCTGCAGAGATCTACAAGTGCGTGCCCAGAGGGGCTATGCAGCAAGATGATTGGGAAGCCTCTGTGAGGTCCCTCAGGGAACATGTGATTCCGCCTCTCATTGACATGCGTGCTACTGCCAAACTGTTCAGTATCAGACAGATGTCACATGAATCTGTAGCGGATCATTCTCTGCGACTGCAGAAGTACGCCTGCATAGCCTGGGAAGATCGAGGAGATCCAGAGTTTTTGGAACATCTGAAGCTAAAGCTTTCCTGATCGGGCTGCGGAATGAATTCAAGCCGCATGTTCCGATGGACACGGCTGACTATTCACTTGCATTCAAGGAAGCTCGACAAGCAGAAGGTGTCTACCCTGGAGAGGGAACGCCTGCCTTTTTGGAGGTGGATCCTGAAGCTGCGGTTCCTAACGCGAACCTTACAGGTCCAGCCTTACTGAATACGATCACATCATTGGTTCAGAGCACTGCCTTGCTGGCCAACGAGATAAAAGGAATCAAGATTGCTGGATCAGAACAGTCCAGACCGGCTCCTCTGCCCAAAAAGGGAAACGACAAGATTCCGTTCCCAAATGATTTCAGATGCTTCAATTGTGGAAGATCCGGACATTCGAAGCGTGAATGCCGGTCTCCTGGAGGTGGTGCCTACAGACCCAGGGGTGATTATCCTGGGCCACCACGCTCCAACTATGGGTCAAACAACCATGGGAATCCAAACCAATTCCGTTCCAACAGTGGACCTCCCAGGTATCTGCCTAACGGATACGGAATGGACAGAAGTCGGAATGATGGGTATCCACCCAGAAATGGACCTCCGGGTCAATATCAGCAGTATCCACAACCAAGGCCTCAGTGGAACAGAAATGATGGGCGGAATGCTGTAGAAGCAGTGAATGCCCTGTATGGATCAAGATTTGCCGACGTGGGACAGCCCCGAAATGGGCCTGCCATGGTACAGACAGTAGCTGCTGAGCCCGAAGGGAAGTCTGGGTACTTTCCTCCGGGACCATCTCAATTGCCTACTCAGATCTTGCAGTTGGAACAGGAGATCAAGGATCTAGGAGGCCAGTATTTTGCTACTCCTCCTTATGTCAAGATGGAACAACCAAAAGATAAGACTGCTTACACGTTGAACACTGACAAGGAATTAGTGGATCCCGAGACCGAAAGATTGGACCGTGAGCTCCATGCCTTGCCTATGTATCGGAAGCCTATGTCTGTCACGTATCCGAGGACTCATCGATTGGAAGAGCCACAGACCATAGATTATGGATATCCTTCTCATGTGAAGAGGAGATTATCTGCTGAACTAGGGGCTGCTCGTCCAATCTCTGGAGAGAGCTCGGAAAAGGAAAGCTCGTCAGAAAAGTCGAGCACTGAATCGGCACGACAAATCAGTTTGGCGGATGAAAATATGACCGATCAGATTGATCAGAAGACCGGAGAACCGGGAAAATTGCTCAGTGGCCCGAGTCGGAGGCCCCTAGCCCGAACACACGATGGAGGACAGACGCAAACCAGAGGACATTCCCTGGGACGTGGCCGTAGACTGAGAAGGAGAAGGAGAATGATTTGGTTCAGTGTTACCCAACTCCGCGTTTTCAGTCTGTACCACCTCCGGATTCTCTGACCATTGGACTTGGTGAAGCAGTAAGGGAATTCCGCGTACAACTGGGGTTGTCACCCGCCCCACAATTGGAAGCAATCCTTGACCAACAGAAGAAATTGGTCTCGTCATCTCAGACGTCGTCAGCAGGATCTGACCAACAGTCGAGGATCGCTGCGGATATGCCTACCATAATGCAGAGCGCACGAAAAGTTCTTGCTCATGGTAGCATGATGATGCATATGTTACATGCTCCTCTGTTATCTGAAAAGGAGCTGACGAATCAGAATGGCCAGGACAAAGGGGCGATAAAGACCAACCCTGCGGAACCAAAGATAGAAGTTCAGCGAATGCCTAGTATCACAGAAATGGGTCCAGTCATGCAGTTTGCTGAAGAGTACTGGACCGACTGGGAGTCAAGGCTTCAGAAGAGGAATTGCTCTGGGCTTTGGACCCCAGCGTTCTCATGACCCAGGGCGGTCCCTCATCTCCGCGCCGGATGGAGTATCAGATCAGTGACCTCATCAAGTATCCTGAAAGAGCAAGGTTCAAGGTCATTGACCAGGAAGCCATATACGAGGTCACTCGGAGAATCCTGAAAAGACTTGGGAAATCTGTGACTGATGAGCAATTTTATTGCAGTCTGGACAGCGATGTCCTGGAAGCGCCTGAGGATTCGCCTCATGCGGGCAGACTCGACCTGTGGGTTGAGAATCTTCTTAGTGCAGCTATACCCTTGACATGGAGATTGATGGAAGCCGACAAAGAAAATGCTAATTCCTTGGCAGAAGAGATGGAAGGACTGGGTCAACATGGGATCATGGTACTGGACTCACCGGAAGAGAGTTCTGACGAGTCCGTTCGCTGTGACAGCTCAGACGGAACGGACGAACATCTAGAACACGCGGTGAATAAACTTCAATCACAAGGGATCTGCGTGAATCTGAACGCTGTTGAGCCAGTCACGATTAAGACCAAGAAGAATCGAGGACGTAAAAAGAAAAGAAAGAAGGTTATCAAGAAGATAAAGAAGGTCTTAGGGGAGGTACAGATCCCCAAATCTGACCTGTGTCCCCAGGATATCAAATTTCTCCGGAGACTTTTGAAAGATGTAAGAACTAAAGAAAGAAAACGTTCTCAGAAGGAAGAGCGACGTAAATGACAAATGAAACAAAAAAGAGAGCGTTATTGGGAATCGCATCAACGGTTCCTGCGGGCTAGAGCCCAAATAGAAGCAGCGAACGCTATCAGGCGGACTACGGACGTACCGCCTAGTCCAAAACGGAAGTCTCCCGTGCCAGACCGCCAGACGTCTCCCCGATCCAACTCCGTTCCTGCCATGGCGCGATTGCCAACAACGGAGACGAAAGAGGTTACTCGCAAAAACGGAGAGAAGAAAGGATCTGTCACAAAGATGGAAGGACGGACTAAAGGCATACGAGCCCTTCCGGTGCCCATTCTGTTGATGTGGGCTGTGTTCGGTCTAATGATTGCTATGCTGATACCTTGCGTTAACAGTCAAGGTGGAGACGATTATTTAACGCAGAGGGCCAAGGCCATGAACACTATGGTGTCTACCAAGTGGGGATTAGCTCTATCACGAAAAGGTTTGATGGCCACCTATACCAAGACGGAATATGTTCCAATCCTGATTCATATGAAGATGCCTAAGCCGCCGCATATAGCCAAGGTGCGGGCATGGCTCTCCTTTTGCTCGCTCTGTGGGGGCGATTTTGCATCAATTCCTGAGAAATTGCAACATCAATGTAAGAAGTGCGATACGCCTCGCGACCAGACCATGAGCGGCTGTCCACACGAACCACATTTGGATGGACTGGTCCGAAACGTGACGGAGGAATATCATGAGATGTATGGAGGAATCCTGAATACAAGATACTACTCGTCAGTCATGAAGATCATCTGCGACAAGAGCCCTATTCTGTGCAACACTTCAACGCCGCAGTACCCGCATTATAATGAATCCCTATACGCGGATCACGGTTATCAGCATGTGCAATCCAAGTTCCCCTTACGCAGAAATAAAAGGGCTATTGGAACCATATTGGGAGTGGTAGGATTAGGGCTGTCCATTTCCAACACGGTGCATCTGGGATCCATGAAGAACAAAGGCAACGCCCTCATAGAGCCCACGCAGAAGTTGGACGAACAGGTAATCGCTCACGAAGAAGCTCTTGAGAAGTTGGTGGAAGCGAATGAGCACGTTTACTCATTCATGCACTATTCGCTACAAGAACTAGTGGGACTAAATCAACTCAGGCCGGTGCGAGGCTTTAACTATGAGCACACAAGTGCAGTATTCACTGATTGTGTCTAATTTTGAACACTCGCTCAAACACAGTATCGACAGTGTTATGGCAGCAGGACTTGATGGGAGGATATCCCCAAGCCTTATCAACTTCAAGGTCATCAGAGATATAGTTCACGGACATGCCCAGCCCAATCCATCCTACGGGATGAGCCTAGCCTGATCTATAGATTTGGGAAAATATATCCTGTAAGGATGGACATTCGGAAGTTATTGTTTGGACCGAATAGCGGATCGGTACGTCCCCTGTTAGGGCACTAGGATAGGTGGGAGGTAGATTTAGAAGTAGAAGTAGTTCGGTAGGTCGGTAGGTCGGTAAGTAGGGACTGCGTAGAATGGCTGCTGAGACAGTGAGTGAGTGAGTTTTTGCATTTTTGGCATAACTAAGTGAAATTAATTATAGGCGAAAACTCGCTCAAAAAACAGCCTACTAACTTTATTTTCAAATCAAGTAATTAATGTAGGCAGGAAAACTGATTAATTGTAGAATTTTAGACCAAATAACCAGTGGTTAGTAATTCTTAGTTAGCGTTACGTAAGTTTCAGTAATGTAATATATGTAAGTAGTTAGGCTAATTGTCAAGTTGCTAATTGCTCGAACGCGCAAATTGTAATAATTATAATTGTATTATTTTCATTAAATCATCTGTGTGCTAGTTACTGAGTCTTAGCATAAGCAATAAAGGCGCGTTTGCCTTCAACTACGGTGCGTTTACCGTCGAATCTGATCACAAGCGAATAAAGGCGCGTTTGCCTTCAAATACGGTGTGTTTACCGTTTGTCCAATAATCACAGAAATCCAGGACGGAAGCAGTGTAAGTAAGTTTCCTGGTAATCTCGAAGCAGAAGAAACATCTGTTGAAGTCATCCAAATCCAATGCTGTCAACGAGAAGCAAGTGCAGACCCCGCTTGCTGTTCACTTGGAAATCAGGAGCCTCAAACGAACTCACCGACGAAGACCCCTACCAAGGTTGGCTGCAGAGAATCTCTGATTCTGGAACACCACCTTTCAGAGATCTGGTGCCTAAAGTCAGTTTCATTGCGAGCAGACGTGCTGACCTTCCGTGTAATTGAAAGATTAGAGTTTAGAGCGGATCGTGTCTCGGATCTTGCTCACTTCCTTAAATATGGCATTAGCTTTAGAAGCATAAAAGGAAGTGAAAATGTAATTTTTAGGCAGTGTGTAGCTCGTCTTTGTCTTCGATTGGTTGGGGGCTGATTTAGGTGTCGATTTTGGAGGAGGGTAACACCATTCCTTGTGGGCTCGTCGTATTTTTGCGACTTGTTTAACGTGTTTTCGTGAAGAGTTGTATCAAGTTTTGTACAAGTTGTGAACTGGTAAAGTTGTAGTTGCTTTTAAGGTTGTGCTCCCCTAATGTGCAGATATAGCTGTAGAAAGTGCAATTATTGCCCGATTTCATTCAAATGTTCAGAAAGTACGTAGGGAATGATAAGAAACATCCTGTAGAAACGCCAGCTTCATAGCACTCCTGTACAGTGAGAAGTAAAAATTTGAAGTTCTATGACTATATATATATATATATATATATATATATATATATGTATATATATATATATAAATTATGCCCAGCGACTATAATCATTTTAAAGCTTATTATGTGCTCTACAACAGTGCATTGAGTCATAAGTCTTTAGCTAGCATCGTTTTTGAGCATTGAATTTTTGAACAATTTTTGCTCGAAAATTGGTTATTTTTGGCACTATCTTGGTGAAAACAGGATTCGTCGAATTGGAGCCAGTGTACACTACAAGCGTAAACAAGTTTATATTCAAATTAAAGAGCTTCGAAAGAGGCATAAATCATGTTAATTATAGCCCTGTACACTGATTGAGTCTAAAGTTCTGGTCGAATAGCTGATTTTGTCAAATTGCGGCCAAAATTTTTTGACCGAAGAATGCTCCACAACCAATGGGTGGATCTAAAGGATATGTTTATGGCACATATATACATATTTATGAAACAATGTATAACACCAAGAGCACATAATACATAAGAGTATAACAGCTGGCATACTCTATGTATATATTATGAGCTCGCTACATCCGATGCGCGCTATCGGCTGACCCCCCCCCCATAAATCAGACCTCCCTCACCTCGTCCCTACACGTGTACGGGGTCCAAACGGGTGATTGGGCTCGTGCTTGCATATTTTGTACACAGATGTGTAAATCCTACAAGCTTAAACCCCATACACAAATTGGGGCCCCGTCAAGTTTAACATGTGTGTATACTAACATAGACCCCGACCCCCTCCCCCGTTTGGACCCCGTACATGTATAGGGGCGGGGTCAAGGGGGGTCTGATTTATGCGGGGGGTCAGCCGATAGAGTGCAGAGAATGTAGCGAGCTCATAATACACAGGGTATGACCCTTATGTATTTATGTACTCTTGATAATACTGTCAAATCGTTCATTCCAACACACTTTCCATTCCATCTCCATTTTCCAGTAGAATCCATATTCAAAACTCCATAATAAGCAAAACTGTTCATCACACAATTAACCACTTTAGTTCGTTTTGAAACCGCTTATTACTCGGATAGATTGTTTAAAGTCGTCGTTTTCAGATCATGCCGTGTCCTAAATTGCGCTCATTGGTTGGCACGCCGGCCGGTTTGAATGGAAACATGAATATGTTTTACTAAGCAAATTCATATGACAAAATCCCTTTTTATTACACTTGCTAATTTCGGACAATACAATTAGTCATTATAGCCAAGGGGGACGATAGGCAATATGATACAACTGTACCATGGCTATCTCTTGCTGCCTGGCCAAAGAAAACTTTGAATAACGTTTTCGTAAGTTTTCGATTTTCCACCGGGGTTACTTTGCTTGTTTTTGCTGGCTCGTGCAGCGGAAACCATTATCAGCTTCCACTGACCAACTGTGAGATAAAAAATTATTTGAGTTGGTTGCGAATGCAGTATAAACCTCATAGTAGCTGATACTGAACCAGTGATTTCCATATGCCCTTAGTTGATGGTTAATTACACACAGTTGTATTTGTTTAAGTGGGCGCTTGTATTACCGGGAACGGTTCTCCTGAGTTTATTTTCCAACGAATCTATTTAAAACTTTCGGCATAGGTAACTGGTGCTAAATGCTAACAATATGTAGAATTTGAATAATCCAGTGCTTGGCATGCGACTTACACAAGAGGGATAAGCTGAAATTTTCAAAACGCTGTCACTCATTAACGGCTGAATGAAATTAGCTCAAATTTGGCACAAATGCGTAAATGAACATAACGCAGGGGCAATTTTTTCAGTTTTTCGATTTATGCAGTTTTGAGTATTTTATGAGTATTCGAAAACTTTGAAAGTCAATATATCACAGAATATACGATTTAAACAAAAACTAAAAAAATTGCCCCTGCGTACCCGTCAAATGAACGTGCATGCAAAATTTGAGCGAGTTTGGTCGTAGCATTTATGAGAAAATCAAAATGAAAAATTTCGCACTAATCACTTCAGTTTTTCGCAAATATTATGCTTTTAATAAGTCGCACAGTGTATTTCATAAAATAATAAACAAATCCAACACAAAAAAGCCCTGTGGAATTCATTGCCGAACGATTGGTTTTTACATTAGCATTCGCGTTGGGAATGGTAAACGTAACTTTGTCATATATTCAACCGCCCGTAACTTTTGATTGCAACCACTTACAGGAGAGATATGCGCATCGTTGTAACGGACTTTTTTTGCTCTTTCACCTAGTGCATTCGACGTTGTCGTTTGAAGCTTTAATAAAATTTCGAAATTTTAAGCCATACCGGTAGCTACCCAAGCACGTGGTCTCAGTTGCCAAAATTTTGTCAAACGATGCCCCGCCAACCAAAGTAAGCTTAGTTGGGATTTCTTTAAAATTGATCTATCGGTCTTAATTCTATATCTATAATCCCGATAATGCAAGCGCCACCTTAAGGTGGTAGTACCACTACCGGGGTGGACTTAGAACAGATGCTGTGAACTAAATACTTAATTAATCGGCTTGAAATTTGGCAAATTTGTTCTTTATCATGTTTTACATCAGATGAGCTGATCTACGATACGGCGGGGACTGGCTTGCTGTCTACACAATAGGAAATGTATTAAAAGCTTTAAATTTAAATATCTCCTTCAATCCTTTATGAAATCATTTGAGATAGTCAGTATATGGTTAGTTTACATATACGCTCAGGCCGTTTTTTTAGTTTTTCGTAAAAGTGAGTTTTCCGTTTTTTAGTGTGTTTTGAAAATTTGTAAATTTTATATCTTGCTTAATATTGCGTTTTTCCAAAAACCAAGAAAACGGCCTGAGCATATGATGATGCAAAACACATTTGCAAAATTTGGTCCATTTTGACTGAAGGAGTGACGAGAAAATCAAAAACAAAAATTCTGTAATTTTTCATTGTTTGCTTTGGTTTTCGAAATTTCTAATGCTTTCAAGCAGCTGCAAAGTGCGTTCTATTAAATAATGCACATAAATAACGCAACAGGAACCGTTAAAACACAATAGATTTAATTTTCGGATATACTGTTTTTACTTTACATTATGTGTGCAAACGGTCAACGTAATTCAGCTATATCAGCTATATATCAGCTATTCAGCTTCAACCGCTTGTAACTTTTGATAGAAACCACGTACTGAAGAGATATGCACATCATTTTAAAGCGCTTTTTGCGCTCTTTCACGTAGTTCAGTAAAATTTAGTATACGAAACTTAAATAAAATTTTGACTATTTGCGCATACGCAAAGCCACGATGGTAGCCAGCCAATTATGCACTCTCTGACACCAAGATTTTGCGCAAAGATAGTTGGCCAACCAGTTTTGCTTTATCCAATGTTTTGTCAAGATTGCTTCATCCATGGAAAAACTACGTAGAAAATCCCGGTAGTGGTACTACCACCTTAAGGTGGTGGTATCGTTTACCGCACTGGTGTAGACTGAAAAATTTGATATGGCAACCTATATATATATATTTGACCTCCTTAAAGCATTCAATAACCGAAAACTTGCATATTCTCCAAAAATGTAGCTTTCATGGTTCGGTGGTAACTCACAGATTGGAAAAATTAAAATGAAATTTTGAACAAGGATTACTGTGGATTAAACTACGTTAGAAAGCTAAAATTTCGTATGCAAAGACAGGAATGTCTTGCCGAGGGTCAATTTTCAGCATTTTACTTACTGGTAAGCATGTCGAAAGAAAACTACCAAAAACGCACACTGACGCCATTTTTCAAAATTCAGCAAGCGATATCTCAGTTGTTCTTGACTCAAACGGGAAACTAGGAAAAATGACCCTGCAATAGGTTTTGGTCAATTTGTACGTCAAATTTGAAAACACAATATTACTCGAAATGTGACAAAACCTTGTTTAAAACATAAAATAAAATTGCTTCACTATTTAACGATCAACGTAATTCGTGCTTAGCTAAGTGCTGGCTTGCCATTACAAACGCGTAGCAGTGATCAAAAAGGATTGATGATCTTGTTATCGTAAAATAGCGAAACAGACTGGTTGGGGAGGAAGAAAACGAGTGGGGCAGAGTTATTTATTTCCATATATGTTTACGGGCACTTTGGATGTTGTGGGAGGGGGGCGAAAAGCATTATTATCCACAATCATTAAATATGCATGAATGAGTGACATTACACGAAAAATTGGATTTTCTTGTAAATTTCGATTTTCGGCGGAGCAGATACAGCTGCACGCTGCTCACCGAAAGTAGTCTGGCTCGAGCTTAAAAACATTAAAAATTTTGATTTTTTAATTTTTTCGGTTTTTAGTCTGGATTGTGTCCACTTATATTAATAATGATAAAAAATTCGAAAACTACTAAAAAATTGAAAAACTCGTTATCACCATTTTTCATCACCAGTATGGAATTTTGGTCAAAATAAAAATTTTTTCAGACACTATTAAAAGTTTGATCAGCATGATTGGGAACACTAGTAAGGTCATCATGTGATATTTCAGGTCATTTGGGATTATTTGCTACAAAATTAGCCTTTAAAATACGGTAAACGATAACATACCACCACCTTAAGTACCGATGACAGACACGGAAAGACCTTTTTTACTCGCTATGTCGACCCCAGGTCATCAGTAAAACACATCTTTATTCCTACATTCTATTTTGTTAAATTTATAAAATGACCTAATTTATGATTAATTGCAGTAATTTCTGAACTTAGCTGATGATTCCGGGTAGACAAGCTTCCGATTCTTTCTTTATGTGTCCTACGCAGGCCAGATTTGCCAGGGTACAGGAGAATCAGTCACATTCTCCCCATTGTGCGATTAAGTCGTTGTAAATGAAATTACATTAATATGCATGATGCATCATGCAGCATCATTAATTGCTGTTGATTTGTCTGGTCTAATTAATGGTAGTTATATTATTAGTCTCAGTTCGAAATAATGAGATAACGAAATAACTATGAGACTGACTATGCTCTCGCTTAAAATGAGCTGCTCAATTAACGTTTTATTTGTTTGAAAGCAGTTTTCAAATGTTGTGTCACTTAATTTTAAGTGGAACCTACTGAACTTGGCAGGCCAAGCTATTGAAATCTCGACCTCAATCCTTACGTTCTAAAAACTTTACATAACACTCCACGTTGTTGATGCGATCTCAATTTCAACTTTTTGCTAAAGCCGACTAGTGTTTTAGAACGGCCGGATTGAACCGGCCGGCCGCCGGCCGCCGGCCGCCGAAAAACTGTCACCGGCTGGCCGACGGCCGGCCGGACGGCGGCTAGCCAGACATGTTTTAGTGTTTGAATTCAATCTGAGCTAGAAAGTTGTAAAATATGTATATTGATGCATTGCAAAGGCAATGCAATCGGTTTTCACTTATATATTTGGAAAAAGTCCACATTCAATCCTGCATGTTTTGTAAACATCTGTTGCTCTGGTCAAATTCCTGTGTTAACTACAAATATTTGTGTTAGGCCGCGGCCAGCCGCCGGCCAACGGCCAGCCGGTGGCTGAACGGCCGAACGGCCAACGGCCGGCCGCCGGCCGAACGGCCAGACACTTAGCCTGGCCGGCCAGCGGCTCAAAAGCCGCCGGCTTCCCGGCCGTTCTAACACACTAAAGCCGACTACTAGAATCATCTTCGCTGAATCTTTCGACCGCTTGCTCCAAATGGTTTAACTTAGTTCTGATCTAAGCTAATAGATAACTCAGAGTTTACTATTCTCCACCTGAGCTCAAGCTCAGGGTTAACTTTTATTCCGTTGCAATACTTCAACTAAGTTTGAGAATAACTAACCCTGAGCTTGAACTCAGGGTTTGCTGAAGGTTATCTTATTCTTCAGTTATACTCCAACTTAATCACGTGTCTGAGCAGACAAGACAACCAATCATAACAAGCACCGCTGACTCAAAACCCAATGAAATAAGACGTTTCGTAACTTGCCAAATTTGTTTCACAGTAAGCATTGCATTCCTTTCAATTTTGTTTGTTAATTCTGTGTTTGTTATTAACTCCTTAAGGTTGACTGAAGACTAAGGCCATATTTCTTTAAAGATTAAACGGATTAGATTAAAATTAATCCGCATTAAAGAAATAGCACGCCGGATTAAACGGAATAAAATTTAATCCAGCTAGTTAAACGAGTTAAACGGATTAAATTTAATCCTATTTCTTTAATGCACCTAGGATTAAAATTTTAATCTAATTTAAAATCATATTTCCCACTTGAGGATCACTCCTTCCAATTTTCCAAATAGTAGTATCAACAAAAGAAACCAATTTGCACAACCAAAATATAATCGATACAATTCTATAGATATGAAACATAAGAAATATGGCGTAAAATTAGACAAAATCAGATGCAATTTATATACACACAATAAGTTAACCATCGGATGGAGTTATTATCTCCATCAAAATACATAATTGGAGGCACTCTAATTTTCAATGTTCCCACAAGTTAAATATGTAGAGTGCCCCTCAGCCCGGAAGGAGGTGCTCGACAGTTTCGCTCATCCTAAAGATTAACATTTCGTTTGTCCCTTGCGTCCTCCTCCTCTACCACCGCTCACAGTTCCGGAACTGCCATTAATAATATCAAGAGTCCATAATAATTTCCCTTATATTATAGAAGAAGAGTAAGCCACTAGAGGGCTCCTCTTCTTGGCATTGCACAATACGACCACAATACGCGAATGTTCCCTAGTTTGGAGGGGGGGGGGGGTCGACAAGCATACCCTCCTCCATTTGGTGGTGGGGGGGGTAGCCGAAAGTGATCCCCGTTTGGTAGGGGGGTAGCTTAAAGGGGTCCCCGTTTGGTGGGGGGGGGGTAGGCAGCAGGGGGTCCCCGTTAGGGGGGGACGGTGAAAAAGGTGCCCGGTTGGGGGGAGGGGGGGTCGCTCAAGCAGGCTAAGTTTTGCTCATTCTGATTGGCTGTTGACGACCCCCCCCCAAACGGGGACCACTTTTTGTGACCCCCCCAAACGGGGACCCATTTTCGAATAGAACAAAAACTACCGTAATCCTCTGCTCTACTCCCCCCCCCGCCCCACCAAATGGAGGGGGGTTTCTGCAATCTGATTGGCTGTTGACTACTCCCCACCCCACCAAACGGGTACCTCTTTCCTGCTACTCCCCACCAAACTGAGGGGGGTATGCGCTGTCGGTTTCTTCGACCCCCCCCCAAACGGGGGAACATTCGCGTATTGTGATCGGAGCACCGTTAAGCAATGCCAAGCAGAGGAGCCCTCTAGTGGCTTACTCTTCTTCTATAATATAAAGGAAAGTATTATGGACTCTTGATAATATTATAATGGTGCCAATTTTAATCTAATCCTGTTTCTTTATTCACACTTCGGATTAAAAAATCAACGAGTTAGTTTTAATCCGACCTGCTTAATCGCTGTTTCTTTAAAGATTAATTTTAATCCGTTTAATCCGCCGCCTGCATTTTCAACTAGTTTTTTATCCTCGTGCTGCTACGCGGATTAAACGGATTAAAAGTTGGCGGATTAAAATTTTTAATAGCTGTTTCTTTAATGGGGGATTAAATGGATTAAAATCAACTCGTTTAATCCGGGGATTAAAAAACTAGTTAATTTTAATCCGTTTAATCTGTTTAATCCAGCATTAAAGAAATAGCAATTAAAATTTCAATCCGGCTGATTTTTAATCATGTTTAATCCGACCATTTTAATCTTTAAAGAAATAGAAATACTCTTAGTTAACCTCAATGCCAAGTTAACCTCCAGTTTACCTTGAGGTTAATTTATTCTTCAGTTATATATTCTCCATTGGTGCAAGCCGGTGCTTATGTCAGAAATTTTTTGTTAACTTATTGCTAATCCTGCTCGTTTTGCAAATTCACGTTAAGATACAAATTATAAGCTTTAAAACGATGTATAAAGCTCTTTCCAACTACCAAAATATCGAAAGTTATATCACATCAAAGAATGTTGTTGTTGTGATTTCCGGGCCCGTCAGCCTAGAAGGCCATGTGAGGCGTATCAATCAACCACCTGAAGTACAGCACACATCTTCATAGTTCGCTAGCCATCAGCAAATCATTCAGAAAGCCGGAATAGGCAAGAATGAGGGGAGGCAAACAACCACTCGGCAACGGCAGCATAATTTAAGCACTGCCCATTTGCGCCGTTGACCAGACGGGTGCCAGGAGACACTTGTGGGGATCTCTATTGGATGGGGTCCATGTCCATCGGATTTCCCACGGAGGTGGCATCTAAGTTTCCCGCTTCAATCACCATCGAAAGCACTGCATAAAGGGATATCACCCCTTCAGAGCACCCATACATACGTCGGCGTTACAATTCAATATCAACCAGTTACTGTTTGCCGGTTGAACCGAATGGGTGGATATATAAACTAACCTCAAAACTATTTATAAGATTTAAATAAACTTCAGTTTAATTATAATCATTATTGAATAAAATAATAGTCATAATTGCAACCGAAAAATCAACCAAAATAAAAATACCATAACAACAGGGTATTTTTAGGGATTTTTTTCCGGGGGGGAGGGGGGGGCTTCCCGGGGGGGCCCCCGGGCCCGGGGGGGGGGAAGAAATTTTCGGAGGGGGGAAGATTTTTTTGCAAAAATGAGCTAAAATGGTATTTTTTGACGTATTTTGCATGGTGAAACTCAAAAAGTGCTCAAAAATGCCAGGATTTAAGCTAAAAATAGCTATTTTTACGAAAAAATCTCAGGCGAAGCCGAAAAATTTTTGAAAATTGGCCTATTTTTGGCAAAAATTTGGACCTCCAAAAAATCCCGGGGGGGGGAAGCAGAAATCCCGGGAGGGGGCGATGTCGGGGGAGGAGGCATTTTCGGGGGGGGGAAGGTCAATTTCGGGGGGGCCCCCCCCCCCCCCCCGAAAAAATACCCTGAACAATACAAACTAAAATCCTGGTCACGTTTAAGTGTAAAATTTTCAAGTCAGCACTGACTGGCCAAGGATAGCACTAATTTTCCTCTAGCACCAGTGACTGAGTTGATCACATCTTTGTGGGCTTCCACAACTTTCTCCAGCGGATATTCTTTGTCAACAATGGGATCCAGCCAGCCTTGTTCCAAACCGCTTAAAATGGCATTTCTCATTTCATTCCATTCAGTCTGTAACACAACTTTAGGAGAGTTTACTGGTCTCAGCATAACAACATTAAGAGTGCACAATTTAATAGAAGCCACAAAGCAGATTCCCCTACTGCATGGTGCACAAAGGTTACCTGAGTTCATTCGGTGAAGAGGGGGTAGTCAGCAGCAATCAGACTGCACAAATCCCTTTCCAGCTGAGCTCAGTCGATGATAGCATGATTAATCCTGACAGAAAATCTAACTGGCTATCGGTGTCCTCTCCTACTAGCGTCCTAGCACCTCCCCAAACGGAGACACCATTTATATAATAGTTCACAGTGGTGCCTCTCTTAAAGAACAAACTAAGCTGAAACTATCACAACTCTTTGATACAAACGGAGAAGACAATTTACGTGAACTCTAGAAGAAGTTTGAAATGAGAGCAAGAAACTGATCTTGCTGATTAGGATCCAGCTAAGAGGTCGAATGTTAATCCTTTAACTCAGGTTCGGTGGCCACCCCAATTTTCTTCACTTCTTTCACTTCTGACTCAACCTTTCACATTTGCCGACAATGCCTGCGTCCATATTGTTCGAAGGAAACCACTGAATTGAAGATCTTGGGTATTGATGGTTTGGGGAGGTCGACTGTCAACTGCAGAGTCATGATCTGTACATAACGCCCACCCCGTACGCCTAGTGAACCCAAATGAGTCCTAACACGCGTTTGCGTATTGTCAGTCACTGCGCATTCGCCTTGTTCGCTCAAATACACAATGACTGCTAAACTAAACTGTGATTGTTTCTAGCTGCCGAACGCATTTCCAAGGGCGCACATTTTTTATGTGCAAAGCAGGAAATGACGGAAGGCGGAGATGGGCCGTTAGCGAAGAGCATGGGGAAGGTTAAGTTGATGACAAAAAGTCTGTCTACTTTCAAGAAACAGCAGGCTGGCTAAAAACTTTCTTTCATGTAGCACCGTAGGTTGTTTGGTTTGTTTGCAAATGGAGGGTAATGTTCAAAACCTAATCAGCACAGTTTTGTCCAGGACGGTGAGGCAAGGTTTTTTGGGGCCATAGCTTAGGCCATGGCCTAAATTTACGAGTTGATGGCCTAAAGAATTTTGGCCGTTGAGGCCATTTGGTCTAAATTTTTCGACGAAAGCCCAGTTAAACTTTATTGATTTTTAAGCAAAAACAGTAACTTTCTAAAACATCTTTCGCGTCTTCGGCGAGAATTCATGAATTTTTACTTGTATATCTGGGCTGCGCTAGCCGCCAGTTAGTTACATTGTCTATTTGCACTTATATATAAATGCGCATTCAAGTTATAATTTCATTTACTGTTATAAAAATTTCATAGAAGAAATTCTATTTTTTAGTAGTTTAACTTTATTTCTACTAGCTTAATTTTCTTCTTTCATTGGTTATCTATATGTATGTATGCTTATGCTGTATGTATGCACCTGTGCTCCTAAATGTTTTAATTTTCATTACAAATTCATTATTAATACTGTCGTGCACTATTATGTCTATGCTAACAAGGTTCTGTTTCTGCCATTTTAAGGTAAAAACGTAGTTTTTTGGTGTGGACACTGATGATGACGATTTTTGTTGTTAAACAGCGATTTTTGAATACATATTGCATGAATACATGATAACTGTAATTTTAACAATGCGTACAATAACGCGCAACCTAAAAATTAACACAATTTGGATGGCCTAAATTTTTTGGGAGATGGCCTAAAAAATTTCAGTCGTTGAGGCCATTTGGCCTAAAGTTCGGCGACCAAAAACCCTGCGGTGAGCTATAACTCAAATTCAAAACTCAAAAAGTGTAACTAACAAAAAGAAGTTCATTGTTGTCTAATTTTAACGGAAAAATCATCTTCTTCATGCTGTTTGAAAAAACAAAGAAAATTTTTCCTCGAAACTTACGTCTGTTGATGAACGCAAGTTAACTCCGATGATGGAAGCTTCCGTCTGCATGATTAGACGAGGATTAATTTCAATCGTTCCACGACTACCAACAACCTAAAGCAAGGTAATAACAAGAACAAACTGAATCAGTACTATTACGTCAGAATATTATTACAAACTCACAGTCTTTCAGTTGTCCAATTAAGCACTTGCTAATTATTGGATAAAACGTAGCGAAAAATAAGTGAACGCAATTATGTTCCCGCTATAACGAAAGCAAAAAAGACCTGAACCCTTCTCAATGGTTTTAAAAGTCAAGCCTTCTACATCCTTAAAATATTGTCACTGTTTTCAAAGCTTCTTTACTAGGAGCAAAAATATGCTATCTCGCTGCCGCCATATTCAAAATTAAGTGCTAAATAACTGGGTTTATTTTAGGCAAAAATAAGTGGGAGGGGGGAGTGGGGGGGGCACCCCCACTAATGCTAAAAATGCAGTATAAATAGCATGTTTTCCACATACACTCTTATAACTATGCTTAAAAGTGCTCAAAAATTAAGTTTTGGCACCAAAAAAGGCGATTTTTGATCAAAAATTTCCGGCGAAGCCGGAAAAATTTCGAAAATTTTGACCAAAAATCCTAAAAAGTTGGCAATTTCTGGGCACCTTAGGGTGAGTGGGGGGAGCCCAAAAAAGTGGGGGTGGGGCCGCGTGGGGGGAAGGTGCTCGAGTGGGGGGAACCCAAAAAGTGGGGGGGGGGCGCCCCCCCAGTAAAATAAACCCAGAATATATTCAGAAAACAAATAGTTTTCACAGAATTAGCAAAGTATAGTATTAAAACTGAATGCAATTTTGCAATTTTTCATATAGCATACATACAGCAATACATCCGTTTTGCCGCAGAAGTGACAAATCTCGCCCAAGATTCACATTTCCAAGCATTTCTATAATGTAATCGAAGCCTTCGGAGCCAGAGAGTTCCTGAAACAAACTACATTTTACACCTATTAGTCCAGACGATTTCAACAAAGTTCAGTTTGTAACGTATACGTTTGTTGCTTGTCTTGATATGCGTATTGATTTAATGATTTTCTTTCATGATGGCTCAATCGGGCCAAACCAGAACAGTGCACAGATATCGGCTGTTTATCGCAATGTACCGAGATTTCACAGGGTGACCGTCTACGGATGGGCTTGCCGCAGTGAACTTATTGCATACGAAGAAACAGGTACATCGAGGGCGTTGTCAAATACCTCTGTTAATAACAAAAGCAATTATTCGGTGTCAGCTTTCCCATTTTTCAATGCTTTATTCTATTGTAATTTACTGTCATTACTTCTATAATTACAAATCTCTAAAAGAGGCTGGTGATGTAAAGCTGTTCAGTTAAATTTTCAGTGGAAGGGCTTGGGGAAAGTTCATTAAGTAAAGTTGAGCCGAGTAAAGAAAAGTCACTATCTGTTAAATTTTACATAGTACATAGTGAGAGATAGATCGAGTGTGACTAAGTCAAGTGATCCCACAATAAGTACAATGTCACTACGGTGGTAAGTGTGTGCTTGTACGGATGGAGCCTCAGTGGAGGTGAGTAAAGACGTGTTTTGTTGTTAAGCACGTCACCACAGAAGGAAAATCACTATACGGATTACTTGACACATTCAAAATGTAGCTAGTACGTATAATAAGTATAGCGAATCAGCATACAACAAAAATTAAGGCGACTAACCCATCCAAAACCCCATTCAAACTGATTGTTATCAAAAGTGCATAATTGCACTATATATAAGAAGAAGAGTAAGCCACTAGAGGGCTCCTCTTCTTGGCATTGCGTAACGGTGCTCCGAGCACAATACGCGAATGTTCCCCGTTTGGTGGGGGGTAGTCTCTTCGACAAAGATACCCCCTCCGTTTGGTGGGGGGTAGCAGAAAAGAGGTCCCCATTTGGTGGGCGGTAGCCAACAGCCAATCAGATTGCAGAGACTCCTCCCCGTTTGGTGGGGGGTATAGCAGAGGATTACGGTAGTTTTTGTTCTATTTGAAAACGGGTCCCCGTTTGGTGGGGGGTATGCAAAGGGGTCCCCCCCCGTTTGGTGGGGGGTATGCAAAAGGGTCCCCCCCGTTTGGTGGGGGTATGCCGGGTCCCCGTTTGGGGGGGGGTAGGCAAAGAGGTCCCGTTTGGGGGGGGGGGTCGCCACACTCAGATTCAGCCAATTTCAGCCTGACTTGGCCCACCCCCCAAACTGGGACCCCCTTCTCCTACCCCCCCCCCACCAAACGGGGACCCCTTTTGCATACCCCCCCCCCACCAAGCGGGGACCCCTTTTGCATACCCCCCCCACCAAACGGGGGAACATTCGCGTATTGTGGTCGGAGCACCGTTACGCAATGCAGTGAAGAGAAGCCCTCTAGTGGCTTACTCTTCTTCTAATATATAGTGCAATTATGCACTCTTGTTGTTATGTTATAAAAAATTGACTAACCATCAGTTTATTACAGTAGTTTGGGATTTTGTGATTGAGCACTTCATGGGCACCAGTTTTCTTTACAAGGGCCATGCCGTCAGTAGAACCCGCTGTACCGAACACCCGCAGACCGTGAGCTCTGGCAAACTGTACAACTGCAAGGCCAACCTAAAATCGAAAACAGAAAATTAACAACTTCAAAAAGAATTTATATTTGCGATACCAGAAGACAGAGAATGCATATTCAGACACCCAAATTTGAGGTTTCGATTAATTTCTGGATAGGGCAGTCGCTTGAAATCGATAGTAGAACAGCTGTTCTTAAAAATAAATAAAACTGATAGGAGGAACAAAATAACAAAAATAAACAACCGACCGCCCCACTCGCTCCATGGACCAGCACACTACGTCCCGGTTTTGCTTTGCATCTAGAAAAAACAAGCAGCAAAGAAGCTACGAAAACTATTCTATAAAGCATGCATTTTTTCGGAAAAGGAAAATAAAAAGTTGGTAAGAAACCTAACTTGTTCCTATAATGCATGATGCAAACCAAAAAACATTCACGAAAAAGAAAAAAGAAAAGATGATTGCTCCGATTTAAACCTTCGAAGTTCGACGTGGATACTGATGATAATTAATATTAATACGTAGGTGGCTTAGCAATACCTGTACCAAATCTCAGCGGTGTTTTCCTAGTGAATCCAACCTGATAATTCTACTATGCGCAGACTGATACTTTAATTCTGGTAATACGAAACCATGCTGCGCCTAATACATATATAGATTCCAGATGACGCAGAGCTCAAGAAAATGTATATGTCACGTCCCGTTTGTGAGAAATGGCATCAAAGAACGGGTTTTGTGAGGTTTGAGCGTCATAGAACTAGTTTTGTGCGATTTCGGGTTTGGGACGTGACCCTATACATTAAGGAAAGAGGATACAACCAAGTACAAAATCAAACACAGCATGATAACCCGTACTAGTGATCATGCACGACATCAGTATGCTACAGACCAACCTATTTCAACTGAGTACCTAAACCGAACGAATCGAAGATTTCCCCACTATATAGTGCTGACAATTGGACACACGCAGCATACTAAACTTTAAAATAGTTAACGTTCCCCGCGGAGACAGCTTCAAACTACAGAAGGTTATAGCGTGGTGCTTATGTCTGTCTGTACCCTTGGAGGACCCTTGGAAAGAATGTCAAGCCTTGGCCTGGTTCCGAGATGGCGTCGTCGGGGGTTTCTGTGGGAAGGGCAGTGCAGAAGAAGGTGGGCTAGGTGGGTCTTCCTCTGCATGCCCACAATCTGGACAGGCAAGGGTCTGGGATATCCCCATGCGGAATTTCTGAAACGCAAGAAGCAAGGAATGTCCCTTGCAGCGTAGCTGAGAGAGAGAGAGAGTAACTCTTTCTCTCCGGTTCAGGTTAGCTTCCAGAGCTGGGTCGACGGGGACGTTCCCGTCGAAGATATTTTCACTGCAACATTGGACCCAAAGTCTGCGGCATTCTTCCCTGACAAAGCGTTTGACGGCTGCCTTAGCAGATAGCATATCTATCCCGATGTTGCTTTGGTCCAGGGAGGCGGCTGATTTTGCAAGTTGATTTTCAGCTTCGTTTCCACGTATACCCACGGTGCTTATCAACAAATTCACTGCTCAAAAATAGGAGTGACAGATCAGAAGTGAACAACGCTTCATCACAAGTGATAGCGATTTAACGATCTGTTGGATAGATATCTGGGAGTAGTATAGTATCTTTTTGCGAGCCAGACTTAGCTCCTACTCCCTGTAATCCTTACAAGAACATAACCACCTAATACCCTTTGTGCACCCTGTATCCTTACTACCCCCAGTACCCGCTGTATCCCTACCACCTCCTATACCCTCTGTACCCCTAGTACCCCTAGTACCCCTGTACCCCCAGTATCTCCTGTACCCCCAGTACTAACTTCGAGCATGAAATTAGGAAATGTTAGGGAAGGTAAAGACAAGCATCTGTGAAAGTTGAAAACGTGGGCTCAAAGAATGCACGGTGTAATTCACTCAGAGAATAAACCCAGAGTGGATTAAATCCTAACGTAAGGCAAGAAGGATTAAGACAAATTCGGGTAAAAAGTAAGGTAAGACCAAATTAGCGTAAGTGTAAGATAGGAGTGACTCAGAGAAGGACCTGGGAGTAACGGACTTAAAATACGGCGGGTGGCTACTGGGTGTCTGAAACAGAACACAGAGGGTGATAATGCGGAAGGGACAAGGGGAAATGAATGCAAGGAAAGACATGAAAAGGTGGTGACGTCAGAGCCCAGGCGGGAGAAGAGCTATTACTTTTAAGACCGGAAGACCTAGTGGTATCGAAAGTATAAGGAATACAGGCTGTAGGGGTAGTATAGGTTCAAGGAGTAGGAATACTAGGGGTACCAGGAGTACTAGAGGTACAGGGGGTACTAAGAATATTAGGGGTACAGGGAGTACCGGGGTACTAAGAGAACAGGAGGACTAGGAGTACTGGGGGTACAGGGAGTACAGAGGGTACTGGGGGTACTAAGGGTACAGAGGGTACAGGGGGTTCTGGGGATACTAGGGGTACAGGGGATACAGGGGAGTTCTAGAAGAACAGGAGGACCAGGGGTACTGGGGGTACAGGGAGTACAGAGGGTACTAGGGGTACAGGGTGCACAAGGCGTAGTAGGTGGTTACGTTCTTGTAAGGATTACAGGGAGTACGAGGTAAGTCTCAATCCAATGATTGGGGATCGACAAAAGGATACTATACTACTCCTGGGTCAGCAAAAGCCCCGGTTGGTCGACATGTGTTTGTTCCAGGAGAAAAGAGAAAGTTATGTTGCAGCAGAAATTAATACACCTAATCATAGGATTTGGAGCTAACCCTTGACGACTCAAGTCGGTTATAACATTACACTCAAATTGCGTATCTTAGTTTCAACGTGTACGTGAAACAACAGAAAACCGAGTAGATCCAACTGTGCACAGGGTATAAAGCTAGAAATTCACCACTCACTAGTTTAATTTGTAAACAGATCGATGTAGCTAATTCAGAATGCTAGTAAACAGCACAAAAATCTTGCTTTCTAATATAGAACTACTAAAGTACAAGCCATGCAGAAGAAAAGTATATATTGCCCTGATAATCCTAAAAATATCGAGCTTTGAAGGTAGATACGGTAGCCAGCCGCAACAAGTTAAAACATTACTTTTGAATAAGGGCTCTGTAGGCAGTGAAATAAGGCACACCAATTGCAGCTCCTTGACTGAATGATAGTCGAGTTGGCAAAGGAATGACGCAATCTTCCATGGCAAGACAGTATTCGGCATAGGCACCATTGACAACATCCCGATGAACGAAAACTCGATCACCTTCCTGCAATCAAAACTGATAAACCTAAGTAAGACAATGAAAAAGAAAACCTGCCATATTTAGTTTTTCTTTCCTTCTTTATATCTCCTTAGGACAGCTGCTAAAATTCGGCATCGCACGGCTAGCGCAACTCACTGAATTGCAGGCTCCAACTCCAACCTACAGAAAGCTATAGGTTGCCGGTGCTTATCTCCGGATTCACAGCCCGAAACCAAGAGCGACAACTCTAACGTTGACTATATACATCTGTGGAAGGGGGGAGCAGCCATTCATCAGGCATTACGCCAGAACACAAACTCCTGTTACCTTCCCACCACAGTGGTATCCATTTAAGGATAGACAGCTGGGTAAACGGCGAACCGGTATATACTTAGTCCCTTGCTCAAGGGGATTTATGAAAGCCTTGTGGCAGCGGGCGTTCGAACCTAAGACAGTAAGAGTCGAACGCCCTACCACTCGGCTATCATGGCATAAAAATTAGAAACTAAATCTAAAGAAAACGAAAAGGATACCTTAACTGCTGTAACTCGAGGACCAATCGCTTCAACAATACCGGCAGCATCCTTTCCAGGAATATAAGGCAACGGTGGTTTGATAGCGTAAACACCTTGTCGAATGTATGTGTCCACTGGGTTGATACCAGCCGACATTACCCGCACCAAAACCTAACAGAAATCGCACGGCAGCTTACAACACAGGTAACTGATGATACGCTACATGGTCAATAGTAGTAAGTAACCTAACAGCACTAATAAAACGGCTAAAGCGAAAATTCGAGTAGCCATTTCCAAATTCTTTCCTCTTACAACTATACACCCAAAGCTTTTCTTCTGCATAATTCAGCGGAAAAAAACGAATTCGCAGAACATAGATCTAGCAGACTATCAGTACAGCTGTTTCGACAGGGTTCTTCAAGAATTTTTTGTCATGAGCTACCGACTATCGCGCAACCCTCTAACTCACGGACTAAAATATAAGGTTAAGAATTGCAGCCTATGTGAGGCGAAGTTAGGTGAGGGAGACGGGAATTCCTCAGTAACAAACTCCACTAACTTGCTGCTACAACAACTCTTGCTGCAACATTTTGCCACCAGAATTTCATTAGAATTTCGCCTCAATGACAGTACTGTTAGACGGGCTGTCTTTTGAATGTGAAATGTCCATACATTTTTATGGTTTATAAAGAGAAACTTTGTACCCCCTTTCTCATTTTTTCAAATTACGCTGGATAAAATGCTACAAACGGTTATATATACTATACACTCACGCCTCACAGGTTATATCGGATAGAATATAAAGCAAACTGTATAGAATAAATGAATTATTCCGAAAGTAGAGAATATCTTCAATGGTAAATTTGATGGTAAATGGCACCCTCATCATATGGCCTCTTAGGCTCTGATTAGCCCGACAATAACAATAACAGCAAGAGTTTATTATACCATGGTTTACAATATAATTTATGGTATTATAAACTCTTGATAACAGTAACAATGGTAAATGGCAAATAATTGAGAAACTTTTTACTATGCACAATACCTAATAAAACATTTTATTCAGACATCAAAAACATATCAAAACATAAAAATATATAGGCATATATCAATAGATTTTATAAAATTCAATTCACCGTACCTGACCTTGAGAACAAGCAGGAATAGGAATGTCATTTTCCAGTGTAAGAACTTCCGGCCCACCAAATTCGTGTACTCTTACAGCTCTCATTCTCATTAAACAAACTAGAATTGATGATAATCTCATACAAGAGACACTAAAAGCATTCAAGACATATATACCACATAAAGCAGCAAATATTTGAGCAATGTAAAAGGGTTGTTCACAGTTTTTGTTCAGGCCAGCCGAATAGTGAACACCAGCAGTGTAAAATATTTGTCCCATCAAAAATATTTGAGCCCCCATTTCAGCATAAAAGTTACCTACACTATTAAAACGACTACTGTTGAAATTACAGGAATTCCTATAGTTTTCTAAATAAGTGCTCCTGTCGGTCAGTCACTAACGGAGCTTCTTGTATTTACAACAAAAGCAGCTTTTCTGTTTTCTACCGGCTTCTCGAATAGTAAAAAATAAGAATCTCCTGTAGAAAATACTGAAGAAACCTGCAGTTTTTTCGACAGTCCTCAAGGAGATACTAAGCGTGTAGTTTCTACAAGAGAAACCTGTAAATTTTTCACAGGATTAACTCATGATTAATTATGAATTAATTAATTCATGGTTAATTCATGAAAGAGGAGGGCAGGTGTGGGCGGGGACGGCGTTCCTAAAATATTCCCGGCAGGAGCGGTTGTTACAAAAATCACCCACAAGGTGCTGAAAGACAGAAAATTTGAAATTTTCAAAAAATTCAGTCTTCAAAAGCTATGATCACTTTCCCCCTATATACTCCGTTAGAGTTGTCAGCGTATCGAGTAGAGTAGAGTAAACCTGTAAACCAGTGAAAATTGAATACAAGTCTATCTTGTAATCCATTCCACTAGGGATGGGCGCGGAAAAAAGGACTGGAAAAACGGTTTTTCCGTTTTTTTCCATTTTTTTCCGATGGGGTGGAAGAAATGGAAAAATATTCCTAACTTTATTTTGACGACTTTTACAATGGAATATCATGTTTTCTTAGCTTTTTCAGCAATTCCATACTATTTTAAACCTATTCCGTGGGTCATAGTAGGTGGGGATATGTTAAATCTTACGAAATTGTATTTGGGCTTTTTCGACGCATCAAAAAAAGTGGAAAAATATTCGGGACATGTTCTGAAAGTTAATTTATGACATCAGAACATTAAGAAACCATCAAAAACAGTGTTTAATAAGGTAAAAATACGATATTCATGAATTTGAGCTAATTTTAGGATTTAATATTTTTTCCCTTGGAATGTGAAAATGAATGCGTAACTCAGGTAGTTAATAATTCCATACCTAACAGTGCAGTGTTCAACTAAAACTGTTAAAATATCTGGAATTGTTTACTTTACAAAGCTCGTTACCTACGAAAACCACAAACTAAAGTCTGACCAAAAAATGTAGGGAGCGAAATTGTTATGTTTATACTGAATTACCGGTACATTTTTGCTGCAGCAATGTATATATTTTCTGAACCGTCATGGCATGAACTTTCTTTTGGTTGAAAAAATTTTTTAAAAATTAAAATTCATCAAAAGAAGCCGATTTTTTAAGTTTTGAAAGATCAGTAGAAGCCAGGAACTAGCCGTTCGGTGGAAAATTAGCCCATGTCCCAGACATTTTGAATCCCGAATATCAGCTCATTTCGTCAAAAATTGCGATAGTTATTCAATATTTTCGATTTTCAAAATCCTTTGATCTTTGCCGCTTTTCCAACTTTGACTGGCTATTACTCGCGACTCACTCAATGCAGAAATTTTTTAATTGGATTTTCAGGACCGCTTACGTGTCAGCTTTCATGTGATATATGTAGTTTTTCAAAATTTGAAATTTGATTTTTTCGAAAAATACCACTTTTTGACCCAAAATTTCGACAATGCGAGTCCAGCAAAAGTGGGTAAAAATAACATTATCATAAAGTTTAATCTGAGCTGAATCCAACGATATAAAGTTTTCGTGGCTAAGGCTTAAATTGCCCCGGCAACGAATTTTTAAACAATTTCCTATTTCAGCTGATTTCTGACAAGTTGTGCTATATTGTGCATTGATTTGACTCAAATAGTGTAAACTAGCCAAAAACTGGCTAAAAAGCGAAATTGTTTCAAAATTCGTTGCGGATGCAATATAAGTCGTAACCACGAAAACTTTATGTCGTTGGATTCAGCTCAGATTAAATTTTATGATAATGTTATTTTTACCCACTTTTGCTGGACTCGCATTGTCGAAATTTTGGGTCAAAAAGTGGTATTTTTCGAAAAAATCAAATTTCAAATTTTGAAAAACTACATATATCACATGAAAGCTGACACGTAAGCGGTCCTGAAAATCCAATTAAAAATTTTTGCACTGAGTGAGTCGCGAGTACTAGCCAGTCAAATTTGGAAAACCGGCAAAGATCAAAGGATTTTGAAAATCGAAAAAATTGAATAACTATCGCAATTTTTGACGAAATGAGCTGATATTCGGGATTCGAAATGTCTGGGAGATGGGCTAATTTTCCACCGAACGGCTAGTTCCTGGCTTCTACTGATCATTCAAAACTTAAAAAATCGGCTTCTTTTGATGAATTTTAATTTTTAAAAAAAATTTTTTCAACCAAAAGAAAGTTCATGCCATGACGGTTCAGAAAATATATACTTACTGCAGCAAAAATTTACCGGTAATTCAGTATAAACAAAACAATTTCGCTCCCTACATTTTTTGGTCAGACTTTAGGTTTCGTAGAACCGCCAAAATATACAGAAGTCACCTGTCCTTTGGCTTACAGCGTCACCCGTTGAAAATTTTTGATTCCTGTAGGTAATCAATACTGGAACCTTTCTAAGCGCTTGTGTAATTGCATTACCCCTGTGGGGCTACTAAATATTGTGAAAACTGCTTCTCTGTATGCAAAAACATGAAATAACTAAACTTTTAGCACATTGTGTAATTTTGGAGTGACCAGAAAAAAGTTTTTTTCCGGCAATCTTTTTTCCGGAAAAAACCAACCCTACATTCCAGTATATATCCCTGGTAAACCTACAATCAATATTCTGTAGAAATTACAGGACATAACCAGTATATTCTACAAAAGCTTTTGTATTGGTCATCTACAAAAGTGATTCCTATAGTTTGGGCGTTCCGGTCGGTACGCTTAAGACAGAAAACACAGGATCATTTCTCCGGGCATTTTTGCGTTCATTTGAAATCATGTTGACTAGAATTAATGCCTTATTTGAGAGTAAAATTTCTTAAGTTATGCCGAAAATTTATGGAAACGGTACACCTGGAAACTAAACATTTGGCTATTACATTTATTCGCATCAGTCCTTAAATCCCAGGAATTAGACCACAATGTGACCTTAGTTCTAAATCCAATGCGTAAGCACATTTCGGGTCTTTTCCAGATTACCCCCCCACCACTCAGAGTTCTTAAAACTCGACCAAATGAGCTGAAATTTGGTGTGGGTATGTTTTCGACCACGCTGAGTTCAAATATCGCAAAATTTTTCGGTTTCGCGAAATTTGATTTTTTCGATTTTTTTCGATTTCGATTTTTCGACCGAGGGTAACCGAAAAACTTTTTTGTCTTCGATTTTGCTGAAAAGTTGTATATAGGGGTTTTCTGGGTCGCAGAACACGAATCTGAAGTCCGTTTTTCGATTCAGCTTTTCGTTATCTCGAAAAGACCCCACATTTCTTGCTAGGTTCTAGATTTGCAGAGGTGAAAATATGGGGGCGGCAACCGGCGATACTAAGACAGACGCACACTTGTGCGCAACTTTCGCAAAACTTCACAGATTTAGTAAAAATTTAGTATGGATGCATTTGAATATATTTCAGATCGATCTGCGCATTGCAACTTAGGGGGGGGAGGTCCATTTTTGGCCGATTTTTCAACCATCTCCGATTTTGCTCATTTTCACATATTTTGTTCTCCGATTGGTATATTTTAACGTGTTTTTAATATAAAGTCGGATCTTTTACGGTTAATGAGTAATTTCACTTCAAATTTGAGATCTCATGTGTTAAACATAGGAAACTGAAAGATTCAATTTTTTGACTAGTGTCAGAAAATCTCGAAACTGGGCAATGCTAACCAGCATAATTTGGTATCATTAGAAACGTCTATTTGTATACTTTGATTTGTTGGAATTAGATTTTTGAGTTAGGCCTTTAAATTTTTTAAAATAATTTTTGAAACTTGCTGACTGTGAAATTTGACGTTTTTCGTTTCTGAAAACTGGGGTGATTCAACTTTGATCAAGCATTACATAAATTGAAAGGCCTAACTAAAAAATCTGATTCCAACAAATCACAGTATATAACTAGAAGTTTCTAACGATACCAAATGATGCTGATAATCTTTGCCCAGTTTCGAGATTTTTTGTCACTAAAAATTTGGTTTTTTACCAAAATTTTGAATTTTTTCGATTTTTTTGCCTATTACGTGAGACCATTGCAATCAGCAGCTACCAAATGCCAAAATATCTCGTTTCACGTTATTTCTGGTGGTTGCAGTTCAGTGTTGGCTAGGTACAATTATTCCAGCTAAGTAGCCCAACGTGGTTGCTGCATCCCAATCTGTCGGACTGGCACCCATATAGCAAAAATATCGATTTTTTCAAATTTCTCAAAACATGACAAATTTGACATCAATCGAAAGCTCTTAATGCGGGGAACATTTTTTCTTCTTGGGCTATGGTCCGCAAATGCACCAAATTGAAGTTAATGGCTGTTAAATGGTTTTGTGATCTAACCTCAACATTGGCTTTGCTGCTCCCTAAAAGTCGTTAAAAAGGCATGAAATCGCGTTTAGCCTGCCAACACCGGGGCAAAATTAATTCTTTAGATCAATTTTCAAATGTACACCCCACTGAAGCTCCAAAATCGAAGACTGTTTAAGGAAAATTGCTTTAGTCTCAAGCGGTACCCTCGTTTCGCCCATTATATATTACAATTGCAAGCAGTTGATAGCTCGTGACTCGCGGAGACATGGATGAAACAACTCAATATTTAAACTTGGTAGGTACAACATGTGTGGCTACATTATGTGTAAAAATGAGTGAAATCCGTGACTACAAATTTTTTCGTGGTGGACCCCCCCTTAAGCTTACAACATAAACTGATATGAAGCCAACGAAAACCTGAATCGAAAAACATACTTCAGATTCGTGTTCACCGACACAGAAAACCCCTATATATGTATATATTATATATTCAACTTTTTAGAAACATCGAAGATAAAAAATTTCTGTCCCCCCTTGCAAATCGAGAAAAATCGAATTTAGCGAAATCGAAAATTGTTGCGATATTTGAACTCAGTGTGGTCTAAAACATACCCATACCACAAATTCCAGATCAATTGGTCAAATTTTAAATTTTAGCACCCGGGGTAAGGGTAATCTGGAAAAGACCCCAAAATTTGGTCTCCAATTTTGCAAGTTGCATACAGGGGTTTTCTGGGTCGTTGATCACGAATCTGAAGAGTTTTCCGATGTTACTTTTCGTTAGCTAAATATAACCTTAAGAGCTGGTTCAACAGTGCAAAAAACACTGAACGGGTGAGAACAAATACGCAAAAATTACTTGTACAATTAGGTTCTTCAGCTAAAATTAACACCTCGTCTGTAGTGATGTGAATCGGATCGGATCGGCAGTAAAAATTTAACCGATCCGATCCAGTAAAATTATTTGTCGATCCGATCCGATCCGATCCGAACCAGGTCCTGGATCGGTCGATCCGATCCGATCCGGCGATCCGGGTTCGCTTCTTCAAAAAGCTAGATGATACTTATTTTAAAGTCGAATTTACAATGTCAAGCAAATCTTGTACATTAATTTGACTGAGCTAGCTTCATTTTACTATTCCGACAAACAAATGCATAAGGAGTTAAGAAAGGTTGGTGAAGTAAAATTTCAGAAAACAGACAACTAGACAATGAACGCTAGTTATTGAGAAATCTTAACGTAACAAAGAAAATACGAAAGCATATTATCAATTAAAGGCTATAAGGCTAAGAATCAAGTTCTTCGAAACTATAACTGTAAGTTTTTGGACTATTGGATGTTCCTGGGTGTAACTCAATTAGAATTTAATTCAGTTGTAGACTGAACTGAAGCTTGAACGGCAGCATAAATTTCAAACAATCTGTTTCATTTTTTGTGTTGGGAAGTATTTTAAACATTTTTGGTAATTTTGAAAACTCAGTTACTTCTAAACGTGAATTTGAACTAAACTAAACTAAACTTAACTAAACTTGAATTAAACTGGAACTTGCGTTTACAGTTCTCAAGTCTGACAAACTTTGCTCAGCTAATTTCCGTAAGACGAAGAGAAAACTGCATGAAACATTGACAAACTGAGCTTGCGATTCAAGTGCAAGTACTTTCAGTGCAAAGTATATATATATATATTCAAGTGCAAACTTTCAAGATTTCATGAAATTAGTCCCAGATCTTGCTTTCGCAAGTAGATGCCATTGCATATAATGTGCTGTACTGTACGCAAGTACCTATTAAAGAAGTTACTGAAGTGCAAATCTACGCAGCTTATATTCTCCCTGAGAAACTAAAAAACTTGGAGCAGCAAACGTTGTAGGAAAAGAAAACGCTTGCGCACCAAATAAAACAACAATTGAAGTCATGTTCGGTGAAACGTGTGAGTCAGGTGAGGTTGTAATTTATATGTTGATTGAAATCTAGCCGGATCGCCAATCCGACTAGCTTAATCGATCCGATCCAAGCCGATCCGACAGGCCTACCGATCCGATCCGATCCGATCCGATCCAGCCTCCGGATCGCGGATCGGATCGATTTTGCCGATCCGATCCACATCACTACTCGTCTGTGCCCATAAGCACCTACCACTTAACTTTTACACAGCTAGAACCGTGTGCTCTCCAGTCCAAGCCGTAGCACTACTCTCTGACAAGTAACGCTATCCCGATTATGGGAGACTGTATATCTCCTTTCGGATTTCCCATCTTCACCACTTCAAACCGTGGAGTTCATGCGGCCGAAATGGAACTTCCGGCATTCTTTGTACTGAGCAGTTGACCATGTGTTTAGACGAGTCTGAACAAAATCCATTCAGACTGGCCGGCCTTATATCAAGCTTATGTGAACATGGTGACCCCGCCACATATCTCGGGGGCCTCAACTTTGCGCTGCTACGCGTGGGCCAATTCAATGCCAACAAGCGCGTGCTTTCAGTCGATTGAAAAGAAACGTATTTGCCAGCAATTGCGGTGGAGATGCCATTTCTCAGCAAACCGAATTTTTATTTACCTAGTCAGACGAAGTCTGTGTAGAAATGCGTCCTCTGGCCTGTCATAATTCGGATAAGAAACTCAGCGACCAAACGCACTTCTGGGAGTAAAAAACCGTGCTTACAGTAAGAACGATTTTTAGACGGCTAGTTCAAGTGAAAGTTAGTGAAAATCATACAACACCGGCTTCGATCCTACCTGGTACTAAACACATCAGTATATCATACTAACCTAAGCATAGTAAAAACAATTACAACAACCGAAATATTGTTTTCCAAAATTCATGGTTATAGAAAATCAGCGTAATTTTAATAGCGTCCTCAAATAAGTAAATTTCTGAAGGTGGTGATTCCTTTCGGAGGCATCAACTTTGAAACATTATTACTCATTCATTATTTGGAGTTAAGAAGTCATTTTTATATCAAAATGAAGCTTAACATATTCTCCTTTTAATGAATACACTGAAATCAATTTTGGTTTTCGAAAAGAATTTTAACGGATTTTTGAAGAAGTACAATTTTTCAGATTTTTTGCAGGCTGAAATAACTTTTTTCGTGAGACATCGGCTATATCATTCGATACCTCTATCAAATAGCTGGGGACCCTTTTTTAATTATTATGAAATCGCTCTTGGCTATAAAGAAATTAGCTAAAATGTAAGTGTAACCTGGATTTTGCCTACTTTTCCCAACTCTGGTAAGCTACTACTTTTGCTAGAAAGCAGCAATCGGGGCAACTAAAAAAGGGTCCCTGGGTATTTTTGTGTAGAACACATGTGCTCAGTGGCAGCCGTGTAGATAGCATAGTAAATTCTCCACAATCGCTGGAAAAAAATTGGTAATGTTTTTGCAAAAACCACTTTTTTATGATAGCAGCCTACGGGATAGCAGTTGGAAGATTATCATGCCTCGGATTATTGGCCTCTGTGAGACCTTCAAATCGACACCTTTAATTTAATTTTACGGCTTGTGCAGCTTTAGTAGGAATGCATTATTTGATTTCTGCAAAAACGACAACTTTTGGACGCCAAAATAAGAAAGTTGGCTGTATCTCACGATAGGAAAAAGATAGAAAGTTGTTTCAAAAAGCAAAAGTGTAGAACACAATGAGATCTTTCGAATGAATATAGTTATAACAGTGCAGCTGGTGTCAAACTGTCGAAACTTGCCAAAAACTGTCCTGAACGCAAATGTCGAAGTTTTGAACCGGGATTGCGCGGAGGATGTTAGAACACTAAAATAAGTGTTTTTGGAAAGTTTCATCAAATTTCGTCTTGATTTGGGCCGTTAACCAACAATACGTGCCCAAAGGGAATCACCACCTAAATTAAGTCGTGCAAGCTAAAAATGTTTAAAAACAGTAAAAATGCCAATAAACAGATGTGAACCTCAATTCAACACATTTCTATTTTTCACCTAAAAATTCCTCAAATTTAAAAATTAAAGGTAAAAATTGACCCGTAAAAATTCAGACCTATTTCAGCAGTAGAAAATTAAGACTGATTTTTATGCAACACCAGTGAGATTCATTAGAAAAATTCAGGGGTGAATTTACAATGACACTTATCACTTTTCAGACTCCTGGCTTTTATGCAACGCACACCGCTGAACCTACATTACTAATTACCCCTGACTCAGGAGATAGTGTTTTATGCAACGGGACCAAGCACATTAGTTAAGATTAACACGGCCTAACTATGTCAGTAATGCGAAATAAACCACCTACTTGCACCATTAATTTAATAAACGCAACAGCATGAAAAAGCAGCCAATGAGCAAAGAAAATTGTATTCGTCATTTAATAAATCAACAAAATACGGTCTTAGGGAGCGAAACAGACAACATGAAAAAACACAAGTAAACTATTTAGCATTCTTTTTATCAGTGGTCAATTGCTGAGACACATACTCGTTAAGCATCGCCTGCCAGGCGTCAGTCTCTTCTTTGACATGAGTTAGATCATCAAAATCAGGGCCAACCGTCCACAAAGTCTCCAAATCATAGCGTTCTCTGACATTACTCAGCATAATGTGAAGCACAATGTTACCCATATCAATGGCACGCCATTCATCATTGGAGGGAAATCGCGAGTCACCTCTTCCTTCAACAATAGGGATCGGGTCAGAGGGCCTACATTTGGCCTTGTACAGTCTGTGAACGGTCTGCTGTAGGGCACGCAAATGTCGTCGGCTGAGTACTGATACCAGTACCATATAATCAGCATAGCCTAATTCGGGCGGAGTGCGAATAACGGCAATATCAAAACCGCGTCCATGTCGCAGCACGGTGACCAGATCATCGATATCAAAAACACCAGTCTTTCCGCGTTCGTGGGATATTGGATCCTGCTGTAACACAGGCTCACTAATGGTGGTCGCTTCAGGTTCCTCATATTCCTTCAAAAATTGACTGTAATAATCTTTCACATTCTGTAGTCGACGCTGATCTGCACTCAAGTCACTAGGGCTGGGACTAACCTACAAAGAAGCATAATAAGTTCATCTACATTCTACAGTTAGTTTGCAAAGACACAAGTAGTCAAGTAAACTAGCGAATGAAGGGGAGGGGTCCAAATTTTGGTCAATTTTCAGACTTTCTCCGACCTCGCTGATTTTTACGCATTTCATGGTCCAAACGGTATATTTTAACGAGTTTTTAATATTAAAGTCGTAAGTCGTACGGTTGTTTCACTTTTTTGGAGTTGTGTCAAAAAATCTCGAAACTGGGCAATGCTAACCAGCCGTGTCTGGTATCATTAGAAAGGCCTGGATGAGGTCTGTGATTTGTTGGAATTTTAATTTTGATTTAGCCTTCTAAAATGTTTGAATTAATTTTTGAACATTTAAAATTTGAAGCCATTTTAAAAGCGGGTCAAATTTTAAAAATTCAAAAATTGATTAAAAACTTTTAAGGACCTAAATCAAAATGCTAATTCCAACAAATCACAGACCTTATCCAGGCCTTTCTAATGATACCAGACAAGGCTGGTTAGTGTTTCGAAATTTTTTGCCACAACTCCAAAAAAGTGAAACTTTTTAAGTTTCTTATGTTTAACACATGAGACCTCAACGTTGAGGTTAAATTACGCAAGAGCCGTACTACTTACAACTTTAATTTTAAAGACCCATTAAAATATACCGTTTGGACCATAAAATATGTAAAAATCAGCGAGATCGGAGAAAGTCGAAAAAAAGACAAAAATTTGGACCACCCCTTAAGCCCTTTCAGATTTTTGGAAACGGTTCTGATTGCGGTTTCAGCTTCCTGAAACGAGTATTGCTACAGCCAACTAACGCTACTAACGCTTTTTATAATTTTTAAAACCAAAATGTTGAAAATAACAAATACTTCAGTCGTTGAAATCTTTACGCGACAGAAAGCAGTTCGAATAGATAGATAAATTTCCTACTGACCCGTCATGCAATTAGGATTTTACAATTCTTTTAAAAACCCGCGTCGCGTGACTAGCGTACAATTTATTACTTTACACTTCATCAATAGGACAACGAGCGACTTCTCAAAACATTAGAAGTCAGAAAGCTGGCCATTCTCGGTAACGAAATAGTAACTAGAAAAACTTTCGCACCTCGCTGTCAGTGTCCGACGTATTTTGCCGTTTTGACTTATGTGTGGGGCGGCTGTAGCTAATGGAACGCTGCTGTCGTCTATGGACCAAACTGTCCACATAAAGGCCACGCAAGGAAGCTCTTGGAAAAATGTTAAGAAGGCCAGGAAGAGATTTGAACATCATCAGCCTAGGCTGCACTATCAGCAATAGGGTTAGCATGAATAGTTATTGACTGAATCCGAACGTCAGTTTTCGGACGATACTTTGCATCAACTGGAAGCTTCTCTAATTCGTCCAATGTGTCAAACCCATCAATTAACCTAAAATACATAAAACAACATAAAATGAAATGAACAATTTTTTGCTTTCTGACTAGAGTGCTTCAAAAATGGAATAAAATCTAACCTACGCAAATAGAAATGCAATATAATCCAAAGGCTTCAATCAAACGTCTATCTGTTTGTAAGCAAAAGTAAGTCTGTACCACTGATTGTTTCTGTTGGACCGGAAAAGTTGTCCACTTGGAAGGTGTATGTATAGTAGACAGGATTTGCCCTTTGAAATTTACTCGTGGTGTCGCAGAACTCGAGGTATATACCTACATTGCTTACACGATGCATAGGCACGTACCCATAGACGTGTAAATACGAAAATACATGGTAAAAGTTTTGTCTTACTTTCCAAAAACAGTGTATTTGCTGTCCAGAGATGGCTGCTTTGCATAAGTAAAGAAAAACTGAGAGCCGTTAGCATTGGGACCGTTATTAGCATATGACACAATACCTCTAGCGTCGTGCTAAAACAAACAAGAAATGTGTAAAAAAAGGGCTCAACTAAACTACTGCTCAGAAAAGCAGCCAATTCTTCTTCCATCCGTTCCGGTATAACTTGGGGGACCCCCATGGGATAAATTAAAGTCGTCCCACATCATGCGAGAAAATGGAGTATATAGGCCCTTGAAAGGACATCTCGCAGCCTATTTCCCAATTTCACCAACCAACAGACAGAGGAATGGAATAGGTAGGTCTTATTCACTACCCCAATGAGGAGAACAGCTTGAAGAATGGTACGAAACCGTTGCTTAACAAGAAACCGATAATGACGTTTGCCACGGTTTGCAGCTGCTGAAACCCAACTCTTCCTACTAGGGCTTATATATGGCATCCAAAATAGTACAATTGAAATTTTGCTGGTTTATACTATCAGCTTTGCTCCGCTATACCACAAATTCTGTGCTGTGTCATGTCTTCACTCTAAGATATCTAGTCATGATTCTCTCCATAATAACCTCTGGCTTTGCCGGCAGAAATTTTTTGTGAACTTTTTCACAAAAAACTCGCTACCACTTTGTAAAGCTCTCTTGGCCCGAGCTAACTGTTGGAGCAAAACTAACACCCCATTCTTGTTCAACGAGCTCAAAACCTTTATGGCACATTTTAGCAGCTCAAACCCTTCTGGCAGACTACCCGGGCGGATAAACCTCACCCAGGGCCAACGCCAACTTTTATTTCTGCACACGACAGTCGTTATAACTTCTATAGGCAGGCTAAGCTTCTAGGACATTGAAAGTCTTGACCAAGTTATAGAACTAGTCTGGCTTTTTCCTACAGGGGGGCACCCCCCCCCCCCAGAAATTCGTCCCCCCAGACTTGGGTCGCCCCCCCCAGGATTCGGGCCTTCCCCCCAGAACTTTAAAGTGCCCGGAAAAAATAGGGTGTTGCGGGTAAATTTTGAACAATTTTTCCGGCTTGCCGGATTTTAGACAGTTTTAGCTATTTTAAGATTAAATTTAAATTAAAAATAGTTAATATTTTAGCTATTTCAGCTAATATAGCTATTTTTTAAGCATTTTTCGAAAAAAATCCCCCCAGAAATCCGTGCCCCCCCCCCCAGACCTGGGGGGACCGCCCCCCAGCCTCCCCCCCCCCCAAAAATTTATGCCTAGTAAAAAGCCAACTAGTGTTGACCAATTTAACTAATGTTATTTTCAGGCGAGTTTGATGTAGGCAGAATATTCGGAATTTTCCGAATTTGTAAGTTTTCATGCATATTATGCAAAAAGCTGCCAAAAAATACTAAAAATGGCTAATTTTAGGTGTGTTAAAGCTAAGAAATCTAAGAACGCAAACGCCCTAAAACTGTTGGCTAAGAAAATTCTGGACCTCCTGAGGAGGCCGGTCGCATCTGACTGGCCGGGTTTATGGCGTCTTCCGCTGCATCAAAAGAAGAAACTGAATGTGGTTAAAAGGCTGAACACGAAAAGATTGTGTGGTAAGAAAGAGATAACCGTTGCATTGGTTTGTACTTTTTTAAGCCAAACTTTTCCGACCAGGGATATGGTTATGCAAGAATAACAATGCTCCGATGGAGCATGAAAAATGCAAAATGGGTGACATTTGGTTTTAAGCGGACAGAGGAATAGGTTTTAAAACGTTAATATGGGAGTAGCAGGTTGTAAGTGCCAGGAGGACTAGGTTAAAAGCGCACTAAATATGGACCGGCTTCGCTGAACAACCCATATTCGAAGAAAATGCCCGGACTGATGCTGGCGGCAGTTCTTCAGTAACAGTTTACCATGCGTCTGCAACTATATATGTAGCTGTGCTCGTAATACTTAATAATTATATACATAATAATTAATAATGCAACTTAATTTAATTAATGCATAATGCAACACGTAATACAACATACAGTAAAAATGGCTGCCACAAATTCAGCGCCAGCCGATCAAAATAAAACGCTTGAAGTAAAGTCTAATATTTCAAAATCAGCAAGCTCGCCTGGAAAGCTGATGAATTTAGAACTTATGCCAATAAAGGTCAAATGCGGATGTCCGCAATCATTGGTTGTTCAGCGAAGCTGGTCCGCATTAACCTAGTATTTAACCTAGTTCTCTTGTCATTTACCACCTGTCCCTCCCATAATATATTAAAGTTTTAAAACCTAGTCCTATGTCCGCTCAAAACCTACTGTCACCCATACTGCATGTTCATGCTCCATCGCAGCATTTTTATTCTTGTCCTATTTCATTTTTAAGGTTCTCAGTAAAACTTAAGCAAAAATGTTAAAGCTTTATCAAAGAAACTTTAAAAATTCCCCCAATAATTAATAATCAACCAAGCCATAGGCAACCAGATGCGAATTATGCTGTCGATGAAGCATAACTTAAACGGCACGATTTTAATTGCTCCTCTGCAGATATATAGTTATATGCAAAATTTGGACGATTGCAACGTATCTGTAGACAGTTATAGGCCGTGCTGTACTTCAGTAGCACTATATATACGGCATCGCAACAAGATGCAAACTTTATTGCCAGTGAAGGAGACTTATACAGCATGATTTCCAATGCTATTCTGCACTGTCCTGCAGAATTTCAGACGACTGCAAGTTATCTGTCGTTAGTCATAGGCCCTACTGTACTTCAGTAGCACTCTACTGCACCGCAACCAGATGCAAACTTTATTGTCAGTGAAGGAGGCTTATACGGCATGATTTCAATAGCTATTCTGAAGTTATTTGCAGAAATTCGGACAATTGCAACGTATATGTAGCTAGTTATAGGCCGTGCTGTACTTCTGCAGCACTCTACTGCAGGGCGACCATGGTAACATCGTAATAAGTATTCAAAACGTATTTATAATAGTTTGTAACGTCCTAAACTACAATGCCGAATTTCAAATAGTGACGAATGAAAAACTTGTTATCGATGGTGCTGCCTTTGAGACAACACATACAGCACGGTGGAAGCTAGAGAGTGCACCAACTAACATAGCTATAGTTCCCGATTACTACAGACACAATTTTTACCAAGTTGCATATGTTTAGCCGTTTACAGTAAGTCTACAGACAACGTGCTATGGTTGCTGTATAACAGTACAGCACGATAGAAGCACCGCACAGCGGTGCGACTATACTAATCATGTTCAGCGACTCCGATAATTCTTATGAGCGTCCAACTAGATGGCTCAAAACAGCATATTTAGGCCTATTTACGACTATTTTCTGTTGAGTTGGGCCGGCCCCCTGAACGATCCCGGACAGATATCGAAAATCGCCCTCGTTAGGACATATAAACTCTTCCGTAGATCCTTATGCAACAAACCGCGTCTCTCTAGCGTCTTCCCTGAGTCCTGTAGCTTTGACAAAAAAATTCGCCATTGTTGGCCATTTTAGCGCCAAGTCAAGCCAAGTCAATTTGTAGTACTCGTCGTGTAGATTCCAACGATACCAAAAATGTCCAGTTTCGTTGAGTATTTAGCTGGCACGGAGCTAGAACGGGTCTCCAAGGGTCGCACTGAGCCTTTTTTATACCCATATTATAGGGGACCGCTCTCGCGCCCCCATATAATACCCAAAATAGTAAAGTTCAAATTGAATTTAGGCACGTTCAGTTTCTTGGGCCTCGGAATTGCTGCCCAGGTCTAGCTATGTTGTTTTTCGCAATAAATGTTTGGTAGAAAAGTTAATGTTAAGAAGCTATGCACTTAAAATGAAATTTAGGAATTCGGCATTTTTGGATTATGGAAAAGAGGCCGGAATTACCAAAGTGCAGTGCAACAGAGTAGCCTGCTACAAACCATATATACTTACACGAAGATGCTGTCTTAATTCGTCCTCAAAGTTTTCTTCCCAAATAGATTTGCCGCCTTTACCTGTTCCTAAAGATAACAAAGAAAAAGCAAATATATATACATATATATATATATATATATATATATATATATATATATATATATATATATATATATATATATATATATATATATATACGTATTTAACAAAATACATATGTATGCGTACTCATTCCACAGGCAAATCTATACCAGCTCACCTTGAAGGCACAACAAAAACTGCAGAAGGCGATCACAAAGCAAATAGAGAGGAGCTAACCTGTGGGATCTCCAGTCTGTACAATAAATCCAGCAATATTTCTGTGAAATTTGCAGCCCTTATAATAGCCACTCGCACAAAGAGCAAGAAAGTTCTAAAATTAAACAATATTCATCAATATACATATATACAGTAACAGAAATATTCATCAATATTAAACAACAAGTAACAAAAATGCTCCGCACAAAATTGGATAATATGTGTGTTGGGCCTATGTCTATCCTTTATATTCCGGTTGAGAAAGGCATAAATCCGACACCGCAAAAGTTGCTCAGCTCACTTAGGGCTTTCATTTGGTACCAAACTTTAACCACTTTTGAAAAATTTTATTTTTGACCCAAAATCGCCTAAGTCCCCACCCCACCCCACCACAGCACTCTACAGCCACTTTGAGCACGCAGTTCTATGACAAAAGTTGCTCAGCTCGCTTAGGGCTTTCATTTGGTACCAAATTTGACCACTTTTGAAAACTTTCATTTTTGACCGAAAATCGCCTAAGTCCCCACCCCACCCCACCACAGCACTCTACAGCCACTTTGAGCATTCAGTTCTATGACAAAAGTTGCTCAGCGCGCTTAGGGCTTTCATTTGGTACCAAATTTGACCACTTTTGAAAAATTTTATTTTCGCCCACTTGACCCCCCCACCCGACTGACCCTTCAAACGGCAAAGTGGAACCAGCCCAGCAAAATAGGTACGTCGGACGGCAAAACGGATACCGGGAATGAGCTGGGCAACAGACAAAAAACCTATAGACAAAGTTTTGAGAGGCCAGGTAGAGCCTACTATGGACCTCCAGGAAGCGGTTTCCGACATGACCCTCAAGCAAGACGGCAAAGGGAACCAGCACAGCAAGATGGATGGAGTCCTACGGCAAAAAGGACACCGGAATGAGCTGGGCGCACCAGAAAACCCCTATAGACAAAGTTTTGAGAGGCCAGGTAAAGCCTACTATGGACCTCCAGGAACGGTTTCCGACTTGACCCTCCCGACGGCAAAGTGGAACCAGCCCAGCAAGATTGGTGGGTCTGACGGTAAAACTGACTGCGGGAATCGATTCTCCGTGCCAGAAAACCATTGTATGGAAGATTTGAGCGTTCAAAGTTAAATAGATAGCGAAAAATTTCGATTTTTCATTTTTCGAATTTTCGGCCATTTTTGACGGCCACTGTGGTCATTCCGGGAAGTGATAGTGAAACGCAACCTGGACCGTTAGTTAGTTCAATATATGTAATTTCTGAATATAAAAAAGAAATCAGCTCCAGCTCGTAACGTTCGACCTGAGCGACGACCACAAAAATGGTCACTTTTCGCTATATGAGCCGACTTTGCGGGCGCCACTGAGGCGCTTAGTGGCGCAGCTGCGGCGCAAAAAAAGTTGTGATTCTTAAAATTCTTTGAGGGTACTACTAGACCTCATAGCCCTTTAGGTTGGCCCACCGCTGCAGATCACGTGAAAGCGGCGAACATTATGTACAATACAACCATCAAATAGGAGAAACCAGGAAAAAAAACATCGCCGCCATAACCGGTCCGGGGCGCAACTTTTGGACCGGTAAGTGATACGGCTGAAACTTCACAGACATACTAAACTCGATGTGCTCTACAATTTGCGCATGAAATCTGCGCAGGATCTGCGCAGGATTTTGCGCAGCTTCTGCGCAGCTTATTTTACACTGTCTCCAGCCACTTTTCACACATATTATAGGGGTCGCTGCCGCGACCCCTATGATATACAAGTAACAGAAATGCTCCGCACAAAAGGGGATAATATATGTGTGTGTTGGGCCTGGGCTTATTCTAGTGGGGGGGGACCCCCCCCCCCCCCATAAACACCCTTCCCCCCAAAAAATCGTTCCCCCCCCCAAAAAAAGTGGGCGCCCCTTTTGGTACCAACTTTTACCCTGAAAAAATCGCTGAGAAGGCCGAATTTTCAAAAATTTTCCGGCTTCGCCGGAGATTTTTAGTCGATTTTTGCCTATTTAAGCACTTTTTTTACACTAAAAACTAACTTTTTTGGCGATTACTATAAAAATAGCGCTATTTTTAGCATGTTTTTAGAAAAATTTTGAAAATGGGTGGGTCCGGACCCCCTAGACCGGCCCCCTGGATACGCCTCTGTGTTTATCCTTTTAACTCCGGTTGAGAATGGCATAAACCCGACACAGCAACTCTTGGTATATGGTTTCATGTCAAAAGTTGCTCAGCTCACTTAGGGCTTTCATTTGATACCAAATTGACCACTTCTGAAAAATTTTATTTTAGACGCAAAATCGCCTATGTCCCCACCCCACCCCACCACACTACAGCCACGTTGGGTACGCAGTTCTACGACGAAAGTTGCTCAGCTCACTTAGGGATTCCATTTGATACCAAGTTTGACCACTTTTGAAAAATTTTAGTTTTGAAAGTCTCCACCCCACCCCACCACCAAAAGTCCAAACATAGCCGTTTTGGGGGAATTTTCCCAACTTTGACCCTGGGCGAGGAACCACGGGCGCCATGCAACCCGCGGGTCACATCCGTTGGTTTCGGCGATATGCTTATCGTGTTCAGCAACCCCGACTTACTATATAAGGGCAAGCTTTCAGGCAGTTTCAACTTGTTTATTTCAAGTTACAGGGCGTGCTGCACGGTGCTGCGGCTGCAGCGCCGCAGAGCAGCACGATAGCAGCACCGCACAGCGATGAGGATACTCTCATCGTGTTCAGCGACCCCGACTTACTATACTTATAAGGGCAAGCTTTCAGGCAGTTTCAACTTATTTCAAGTTACAGGGCGTGCTACACGGTGCTGCGGCCGCAGCGCAGCACGATAGCAGCACCGCACAGCGACGAGGATACTCTCATCGCGTTCAGCGACCCCGACTTGGGCAAGCTTTCATGCAGTTTCAACTTGTAAATTTCAAGGTACAGGGCGTGCTGCACGGTGCTGCGGCTGCAGCGCCGCACGATAGCAGCACCGCACAGCGACGAGGATACTCTCATCGTCTTCAGCGACCCCTACTTACTATATAAAGGCAAGCTGTAAGGCAGTTTCAAAGTGTCCATTTCAAGTTACAGGGTGTGCTGCACGGTGCTGTTCCTGCAGCGTCGCTGCGGCTGCTGCATCGCAGTGCAGCGCAATAGCGGCACCACACCGAGAAGCAAACATGCCTATCGTGTTCAGCGACCCCGATTCACTATATATGTCTGCTACAAAAAGGCAAAAAATAGCCGTTTTTAGCGCCATTTCCCTACTTTGACACTGGGCGAGGAACCACGGGCACCATGCAACCCGAGGGTCACATCCGTCGGAAGTCCAAACGCTTCGCAATCCCATGTTTGACAGTCTGTAGAAACCGCTAGAAGCCGAATTGGGCCAAAATAATCAATAGTGAACAGGTTCATGGTCATAGGATAACGTGGGGGGGGAATGGGGGGGGGTGCAGACCCCCCCCAAACCGACAAAAAACGGGTAGACCCCCTCAGCAAAAAGGAAAAAAGGGCAGACCCTCTCGTCCAGAAAGGAAAAAAGGGTAGACCCCTCAGCGATTTTTACTAAAAATTGCTAATTTTTAGCAAATTTTAGCGATTTTTTCAAAAAAGTTCTTGAAAATCGCTAAAAATTGTCATTTTTTACTAATTTTTGGTCAAAAACGTTAAAAATTCGCAATTGTTACTATTTTCGGGGCAGACCCCCTTAAAATTTTGGAATTTTTCAGGGGTAGACCCTTCGCCGAGGTCGGGGTAGACCCCCCCCCAGAATCGGACCCCGTGTTAATGTATGTTCATGGTTTTGTTAGCAAGATAATAATACAAAAGGTTACCACCATAAGGCATGTGAAAAATCAGTGTGCAAGAAAATGTACCAAAAGCGTATATATGTTACGGGCAGATGAATAAATTGGACACTTCTGAAAGTATTATTCTTTACTTTATTTTAGTTTATTCATTGTTCTAAAGCTTGTTATTATATTTTATTAACTTATGGTTGATTAAATTTTAAAATATCCTATTTGATTCTGTTAATTTTAACATTTATTTTATGTATATACTTATTTGTATGTAATTACCATTAAAAGAGATTAGGCAATACGTATATAAGTAAATAATTATACGTTAACTTTAGCATAAAACGTAAATTTAATGTTAATTTAATTCTTGTTAGTTTCACCGTTGGTTTCCATTTTAAATTACCTTAAAATAACGGCACCAAAATTTCACAAGTAAGTACATAAAATAATTTAAATTAATTAACAAATAAACAAATTATCAATAGCGATCAATAATTGTAACGATATCTAATAAATGCTATATAAAATTAATTAAATCAAGCAACAGATTTTTAAAGTAACAGATTTAATTAAATATAAGCCAATAAATAGAGCTTTAGAACAATGCATAAACTATAAAAAATAAAGTAACGAACAATACTGAAGTTAAACAACAGATATAAACACAAATATTCTGCACTATTAGTTCTTAATTTAAAAATTTACGCATCTGTCCAACCTTGTTCTGGACACATAGATAATTTACTCATCTGTCCGGACAGAATGCGATCATTGTAAGAATTTATCTATCTGTCTGCGCACATGCATAATTTATCTATCTGTCTGGACACTTTCAGAAGTGTCCAATTTATTCATCTGCCCGTAACATATACAAGAGAAACATTGGAGACCCACTTAGAAAGTACAGGTCTGTAGGTCTGAAAAATGACAATTTTCAAACTTCATTTTTTCCGGACAAGTTTGGTATCATTCGAAAGCTCTTGGACTGGGGATTTCAAAAATGTATATAAATATTAGCTCTTAATTCCTTACCGTTAATTAGCTACGCCTAATTAAGCATTTTGAAAACACGCAATGTACCTATTTGGCTCATATTATTGGGCGCTCTCCGAGGTGTCCCATGATACAATCCGCTGTGGTCTACAGGGTTCATGCGAACTTTTGGATTTCATTTTCCCGGTTTTAACAGGTTTTGCAGACCCATTGTCCCGGTTTTTTTACAGTAGTTTGCAGTGAATTTAGACGATTATACGCAATTATATATACTGACGATTGTATCATTTTTGGGTCTATTTTGAATATTTTAGCTATCGAAAGCAGCACATATATATGTCGTTGGAACTTCCTGAAATTATGAGCTTTCAAAACATTGATACCAAAACCAGTTTTTAGATTCGTGTTCTGCGACACCTACCGATTGAAAGCTAGGGACAAAAAATTAATACTGTCGCGAACCATAAAAATTAGAAAAAGCAGTATATACGTATATATTACAAAATTTTGTTTTTCGAAAACTGGGGGTATTTTGTGAACTATATAGAATTTCTATTTTGTGCAAATCTGTAATCCAAATCTTTCTGCCCGTCAGGGATGGTGGGCATAGGTGTACCTGGGGGGGGATGGGGGGGAACCCCTCCCCCCAAATGGAAAAGTGCAGACCCCACCCTCGAAATTTTGGAGACAGACCCCACCCCCAAATGGCCAAATCCCAGACCCCACCCACTCAAATTTGCCAGACCCCACCCTCAAAATTTTGAAAATTTTGCCTCAAAATTAGTAAAAATTCGAAATTTTTTGGAAAAATTCGAAATTTTTGCAAAAAATCCAAGTTTTTTTGAATAAATGAGCAAAAATGAAGAAATATTGTTGATTTTTAGTTGGAAATAACGCTTCTTTAGCAAATTTGCGAATTTCTTCTACATTTTTGACCAAAAAATTGTTTTACCCCCCCCCCCCAAATTCGATTTTTCCGGACCCCACCCCACCTCAAAACGGCTGACCCCACCCACCCTAATTTCGGCTACCTCCTCCCCCTCCCCCAACGTTTTCTCAAGGTACACCTATGATGGTGGGATGGACACCCAAAGTCAACAACAAAAAACAGAGTTTTACGTTTTGAAATTTTTGTCTTAGTAGTTTTTGGAAAAATAATAATGCCGTTTGCCGTAATAATG